>WNWK01010310.1:0-70938 GCA_009830355.1 Cherax destructor | reverse complement strand
ATCAAACGATTTAAATAAAAAAAAATTGGATATCACATTGGAGAGAGGGATTATGGAAGAAGTAAATGTTTTCAGTTTTGGGAGTTGACATGTCAGCAGATGGGTTTATGAAGGATGAGGTTAACCATAGAATTGATGAAGGAAAGAAGGTGAGTGGTGCATTGAGGTATCTGTGGAGACAAAAAACGTTATCCATGGGGGCAAAGAAGGGAAGACAAAAGGTAGGGGAAAACCAACACCCATATGGGGGGAAAATTTTGGGGCAAAGCTGAGGAGGAGGGGCCCGGAATGGAGAGCCCCGTGCCCGGGGCAAGTGTGGGTAAAATTTTAAAAAAAATTTCGAAAGGGGAAATTACTGAGTATACCAGGTAAAGTGTATGGCAGGGTTATTATTGAAAGAATTAGAGGTAAGACAGAGAGTAGGATTGCAGATGAGCAAGGAGGCTTTAGAGTGGGTAGGGGATGTGTAGATCAAGTGTTTACAGTGAAGCATATATGTGAACAGTATTTAGATAAAGGTAGAGAAGTTTTTATTGCATTTATGGATTTAGAAAAGGCATATGATAGAGTGGATAGGGGAGCAATGTGGCAAATGTTGCAAGTGTATGGAATAGGTAGTAAGTTACTGAAGGCTGTAAAAAGTTTTTATGAGGATAGTGAGGCTCAGGTTAGGGTGTGTAGGAGAGAGGGATATTACTTCCTGGTAAAAGTAAGTCTTAGACAGGGATGTGTAATGTCACCATGGTTGTTTAATATATTTATAGATGGGGTTGTAAAATAAGTAAATGCTAGGGTGTTGGGGAGAGGGGTGGGATTAAATTATGGGGAATTAAATGCAAAATGGGAGTTGACACAGTTACTTTTTGCTGATGATACTGTGCTTATGGGAGATTCTAAAGAAAAGTTGCAAAGGTTAATGGATGAGTTTGGGAGTGTGTGTAAAGGTAGAAAGTTGAAAGTGAACATAGATAAGAGTAAGGTGATGAGGGTATCAAACGATTTAAATAAAGAAAAATTGGATATCACATTGGAGAGAGGGATTATGGAAGAAGTAAATGTTTTCAGATATTTGGGAGTTGACATGTCAGCAGATGGGTTTATGAAGGATGAGGTTAACCATAGAATTGATGAAGGAAAGAAGGTGAGTGGTGCATTGAGGTATCTGTGGAGACAAAAAACGTTATCCATGGAGGCAAAGAAGGGAATGTACGAAAGTGTAGTGGTACCAACACTCTTATATGGGTGTGAAGCATGGGTTGCAAATGCTGCAGCGAGGAGGAGGCTGGAGGCAGTGGAGATGTCCTGTGTCTAAGGGCAATGTGTGGTGTAAATATTTTGCAGAAAATTTCGAAATGTGGAAATTAGGAGGTGTGGAGTTACTAAAAGTATTTATCAGAGGGCTGAAGAGGGGTTGTTGAGATGGTTTGGTCATTTAGAGAGAATGGATCAAAGTAGAATGACTTGGAGAGCGTATAAATCTGTAGGAGAAGGAAGGCAGGGTAGGGGTCGTCCTAGAAAAGATTGGAGGGAGGGGGTAAAGGAGGTTTTGTGGGTGAGGGGCTTGGACTTCCAGCAAGCATGTGTGAGCGTGTTAGATAGGAGTGAATGAAGACGAATGGTTTTTGGGACATGACGATCTGTTGGAGCGTGAGCAGGGTAATATTTTGTGAAGGGATTCAGGGAAACCAGTTAATTGATTTAGTTGGACTTGAGTCCTGGAAATGGGAAGTACAATGCCTGCACTTTAAAGGAGGGGTGTGGGATAGTGACAGCTGGGAGGGACTATTCTCAGCTGTCGTATCTGAGCGCCTCTGCAAAGACAGTGATTATGTATGAGTGTGGTGAAAGTGTTGAATGATGATGAAAGTATTTTCTTTTTTGGGATTTTCTTTCTTTTTGGGTCACCCTGCCTCGGTGGGAGACGGCCGACTTGTTGAGAAAAAAAAAAAAAATTATTCATTCTACGTCTTCAGGACAATGAACCTTAATACAGTGGAACCCCGGTTAACAAAAAAAAATCATTGCAGAAGCCTGCTCAAGTGCCATTACCGAACGAATTTACTTCCTTAAGAAAAAATGTCATTTAGGTTAGTCTATTTCAGACCCCCAAAAATACACTTCCACAAGCACTTACAATATTATACTTACATAATTGCACGATTTCCGGGGTGCTCGTTAACCGGGGTTCCACTGTACTAGTATGCAATTATGATTCTGTCTGATTCTTTAACTCTCAACACACACCAGAAATTGAAAGCCCTTTTTGTGCTGCCATTGTTTTGAAAAAAAAAATTCTAAAATGGTAAGAGATTTTTTCTAAAGATAATGTACGTACACTACTAATAAAATTACACAGGCACGAAGAGGGAGGCTAGGAGCACTTTATGCAACAGCAATTTTGCCCATTTGAGGCCTATCTATGGCCAATTCCAGTGCTAAAATCAATCCAATTCCTGACTATTTCACTAGTATACCTTCTGTCCAATGAACTGATCACAAGAAAAAGTCCATTCAAATATCAAGAATTCAGTAATTTGTCCATATTTACAGTACTGTCAACAAATTTCATTTAAAAAACAGTGTAGGCATTCCAGTCACTAAAATAGCCCTCCCTCTATTCATTAATCTCATCACCAGTCCTCTGCTATATAACTCTTTGCACTAGATGCTCTTCTGATGGCACCGTGGAGTCCTGGAGGTTGCAAAAATGTTGCCGATATGCCTTTTTTTCTTGACTTTTTTTTGTTTACATTATTTTTGTTCTCATAATTATAATATACAGTGGACCCCCGAGTAACGAAAAAACTTCATTCCAGAAGCCTGCTCAAGTGCCATTACCGAACGAATTTACTTCCTTAAGGAATAATGTCACGTAGGTTAGTCTATTTCAGACCCCCAAAAATACACTTCCACAAGCACTTACAATATTATACTTACATAATTGTACAATTTCCGGGGTGTTCTTTACTCGGGGGTCCACTGTACAGTGGTCCCTCGGTTTTTGTGCATCTCCAAACTCGAACATTTATGTAAGTGTATTTTCGTAAGTGCTGTTGCAAGTGTATTTTTGGGGGTCTGAAATAGACTAACCTACGTGACATTATTTCTTAAGGAAGTAAATTCGTTCGGTAATGGCACTTGAGCAGCATTCTGGAACGAATTTTCGGCGAAAACCGAGGGACCACTGTACATAGTTCTTGTGATTTTATAGCCAATTTTAGTTCTGACACTAATATTAGGTATAGAAAAAGTAATTAACCCTTAAACGGTCCAAACGTATATATATGTTCGCACGCACAGTGCCGCGAATATTTTGAAAAAAAAAAAAAAAATATAGAAATAAAGAGCACATTTTTTAAGTGTTAAAGGATAAAAAAAAATTTTTTTTTTTTTTGGGTCAGTACTTACCAAGATATGAAGGGGGAGAAGTTCGCACTGGATGCTCACCTGACAGCAACAGGAATCCTGCTGCTTGCAGAATTGTTGCCGATATACCTTTTTTTCTCTTTTTTTTTATTATTTTTATGTTCTGATAATTACAATTTATAGTAGTTCTTGTGATTTCATAGCCAATCTTTGTTCTGACAGTAATATTAGGTACTGAAATTGTACTCAAATAATAATAATAATGATAGTGCATAAAAATAATAATAATAATGATAGTGAATAATAATGATAATAATAAAGTTCCCTTGAAGCATTATGTAAGATTTGTGTCGCTGATTTATCTCATCTGATCTCCACTAATGATGACTGGTGACATTTGATGAGGAGTGAGGGTAGTCTTATCTCTTCTTATCAGTCCAGTAATTACAGTGATGACATTTGACGAGCTTACACTGCTTCCCTTTATTTGTTACGCAAACCTGTCTGTCTGTCTTTCTGTCTGCCTGTGTGTTGTCTCCTTTCTGTCTGCTTGTCTCAGAGAGTAGCTCATGAACCAACTGGTATTACGCAGATCACAAGCACATTATATCACTTTGTCTTGATTTTTTTAGGTATCCTAGGTAATTTACACTATGTATAATTGTATTTATGTATGTGTTCCTGTGAGATAGAGACAGATAGATACAGACAGACAGACAGAGATAGACAGCCAATCAGGTACCCAGCTGACCAGCCAGATGCTGGCCAGCCAGGTCGCCAACCAGCTGCTTGCCAGCCAGGTGGCCAGGCAGGCAGGCAGCCAACTGGCCTGCCAGCCTGACGACATCACTTTCCACTTTAAAGGGGAGTGTTAATATGACATGACATCAGTGAATCCTTGGTGTTTGCTGCAGTGTTATCTCTAGCTGGCGCTCAATTTAACTGGTGCTCCCACAAGGTACTAAGTGGTCCCAGATTTTTTTAATATGGTGCACACCAAGTGTTAAGACCCATTCTATGCTGACCAGGCATCTCAGGCCAATCATGACAAATTTGGAGGCAGGAAAAATAAAACATAAATATACATTTGGGGCAGTAGCAGTACTAACGTATATATACGTTTAGACCGTTTAAGGGTTAAACTGTCACAAACACACAGGTGAGCATGTTCACCTGTCTTGGTCACAAACTTGTCTAGAATATATACAAATTACTTATAAGTCCCAGCAAAGCTTTTAGAAGTGCTGGAGTATATGAAACTCCTAAGCATTGTGTCAGACAGTGGCACTCTACACTGAGAGGAGCTTACAACGATGTTTCAATCCAACTTGGACTGAATCTTAGTTGTGGCTTTGTCCCTGTAGATGCCTTCCTTTCCCATTGCATTGTCAAATGCTTCAAACTTTAGAACATACATGTCTTAACCTGATTCTTTTTTCTCCTCCTCTTTCTACCTCTTCTCCTTTTTCTTGTTTTGGGTTTCCTTTCTTCTGCCTTGGGTGTTTTGTCCTTTATTAACTCCCCCTCCCCAGTGTTTTTGGTCTTACCCCTTGTGGGTCCTTAGCTCTCCTGCAGTGCTCCTTTTTCTTGGCCTTTGACTCCACCACTATTATTATTTCCTTTCCTACTACCTTTGGCTCCTTCCTTCACTTCTGCCTCCTTTTTCTATCCCCCTTCGTATTCTTGTCCCATCTACCACTCTTCCTAGCCTTACCTTTATCACTACTAGTTCTACTACTACTTCCACTGCCTGCCTTACCTCTACTACTACTCCTCCCCACCTATCTAGCTGGCATACATATACTGGCTCATTCTCTCCTTTCTGTTAGTGCGACTTTGTAAATGGTCCAAATCAGACTGAATAGTCATCGTAAGCTCCTCTCTCATACATGTGAGTTATTTGTATATTGTTCCAGTCACAGTATTGTGCCTTTTTGTTTTTCATATGAAAATACACAACAAAGTCAATGTTTTAAATAAAAAATGCGGTCACAATTTTTTTCACCATTATGCACTGAGTGCTGCAGGATTTTTTTTATATGGTGCACACTTACGGCATAGACCCATTCTCTTATATCTAGGCCCAAATTTACAGCTCACAGCTTATCTGAGAGAGATGAGCTCATCACGTAGTACAGTAGACCATCGTTTAACATGGTAGTTACGTTCATGAAAATACTGTTAGAGAAATTGAAGAACTTATGGGAAAAATAGGGTTACGTTCCCCCAAAAAGCCAAACAACTTTTTTTTTAGACCAACAGATCTTACAAAAATAAAAGTGAACATGTAATTGTATTTCATTGTAGTGATTTATTATGTTGTTTTTACTGCTTAAGATTACAAATGCAACAAATAATAGTATTTCTTACCTTAAATTGTGGGTGCTGGTGTTTGTGGAGTTATGCTGTGGCCCTACTGGGCTGATGTGGATGGTAGAGGTTCTGGTACTGAAGATGATGGTTGTACTGGAGTGTGCATAAATTAGTCAAGTCAGTCAGTCAGTAAGTCAGTCAGTCAGTCAAGTCAGTCAGCCAGTCAGCCAGTCAGTCAGTCAGTCAGTCAGTAAATCAGTCACTTATCACACAAACTCATATTTTCCTAGCAGAGGATGGTCCTACACACATATGAACCTAAAGCTGGGACAAGGGTGGTGGGGGATGGCGGTAGGTCTCCCCTGTTGACTCAGTGGTCTAACCCACAGCCAGGTAGTGTAGCCCGCGGGAGACGCTCCAAATTTTTTCCCCTCCCGCAAACTGAACTGTGTTAAGTTAATTTTACAAAGTGCAAACAAAACCGTGTTAAACGACAGTCTACTGTACTATGACACCCACCTTTGAGTTACGAAATATCTTAGCCTATTGTGGGTAATCGTTGGCTTCGTCATTGTTGCTGTGATGATATGATGATGTGATGATGATACAATGATGAGATGAAGTGAGGTGATGGTGTAGGCATTGTGATGTTGTATTGGGCTATTGAGAACTGAGTAATGGTGAAACCTTCCTGCCCTGTCGTGGCGGGAAGGTTTCACCATGTTACTCAGAATGACGCGCATTTTGAAACTTATGAATCTTTTATTTCTGGAATTTTCCATTTAATATTTTCAGGCCACAGTAAATCGCAGATAACTGAAATCACAGAAGCTGAATCTGTGAATACGGGGTTCTTCCGTATATTTAAACTAATATTTTTAACTTCATTCTCAAAAATTATGTAGAAGGTATTGTCAGTATTGAATAAAAGTTTGTTTGTTGTCATCTACACAGGCATCCTTTTGATTGCAACATCAATTGTATTGTTGAGGCCAATAGGATCTGCATTTATGATGGCGAAAGTCAATGTTTGCAAACAGAATTAGTTTAATTTCTTGTGAGGCACTGGGAAAGTCATTGATGTAGATAGGGAAATAGTAGAGGGACTATGACACTGCCCTGTGGCACCCGTGTTGATTGGTAGGGTAGTTGGAAAACTTTGTCGTTAACCCTTTCAGGGTTTTGGCCGTACTAGTACGGCTTACGCGCCAGGGTTTTCGTCGTACTAGTACGCCTAAATTCTAGCGCCCTCAAATCAAGTGGAAACAGGCTGGTAGGCCTAGATGTGAGAGAATGGGTCTGTGCAGTCAGTGTGCGTAGTATAAAAAAAGTCCTGCACCACACAGTGCATAATGAGGAAAAAAAACTGACCATGTTTTTGGTTTAAAACAGCGACTTTGCAGTCTATTTTCGTATAGTATTTATGCTTGTATTCTCATTTGATAGAATGGATGATATATTACAGAAGTAGAGATAATTTTGACTGGTTTCATGATGACAAGTACCTTGAAACTGAGCACAAAGTAGCGAAAATGTTCGATTTTTGCTGATGTTCAAGAGTAAACAAATCACGCCATGCGTCCAATACACATCAACTGGGTAGTCTAATATTCTTGCACAAGTGCGCTGATATTATTTATACCATTTTTACAATGATGCAGTTGTATACATAACAGTAAATCTTCTATTTTTTGTGAGAATAAAAATTCAAAATGGAAAGCAAAAGTAATGTAAGAGGGGCCTGGAGACGTGACTAATGAACAGATAAAATGTTATTTGAGTGCCAGGAATGTCTGTCTTGTTTATTCTGGACCCTATTTTGAAATTGGCATCTTTTGAAATTTGTGAGAAATTGGCAAAATTGCCAAATTCTGACCATCTTATTGGGTAGTTGAAATCGGTAAATTGGCTGTTTCTTATACTCAATTGATAGAACAAATGGAATTCTAGCGAAACAGATAAAATTTTAGTAGACTGAAACATTGGAATTTGCTAAAAATAGGGCTCAAAGTGGGCGAAATCGCCGATGCGTAAATGTCATATATACCGCTAACTTCGCGAGAGCATAATTCCATTAGTTTTCCATCAAATTTCATAATTTTGGTGGTGTTATGAACGAGTTTGGGAGAGGGCCTTGCAACCCTGAAAGGGTTAATGGTCGCACATTGACGTCCTACCCTTGAGGTAAAATTTATGTAATGTATGAGAGATCATGGACCCTGACTCCATAATGTTCTAGATTGAGCAATAAGATGTTGCGGGCTATTGTATCAAAAGTATTTTTTTAAGACAATAAAAGGGTTCTTTGTATATTTATTATTTTTCAGAATATACTGAAACAAGCATTTTTTATTTATAGCATCATTGGTACTCTTACCTGGCCTGAAATTAAAAATGGCAATGGTTTAGGATATAATTTTTTGATAATTCATAATTTGTTTGTGTATTTTATCATAAATTAAGTAACTCTTTGATGGCTACTTAATGAACACTTGTGAATATGGTTTCCATCTATGGGTCACCTTAACCTTGGTGGGAGACAGCCAATTTAGTTACTGCAGATCTCACCTGGTATGCCTCTATAGTCTTGCCCTCACGCTGTAGAGCATCCCCAAGGTGGAAATAGAAACGTCCATCTGATGTCCCCTCTGCTTCACTTTCAATTCCTTTTTGCATATAAAAAGCTCCGCCGGTGTTATTGTTGTAAGTAGTTTTTAGGATAAATCCATAGTGAACCTATAATAAGAGAAACATCAAATCAAAGAATTGTCATTTAAAATAAAAGATTAAAATAATTAAATGAGATAAAAATTAACATAAATTGTTACTCTATACTTAGTATACTGTCTTCTGCATTAGTACAGTGGACCCCCGAGTTACGAGCACCTCGGAAATTGTACAATTATGTAAGTGTAATATTGTAAGTGCTTTTGTAAGTGTATTTTTGGGGGTCTGAAATGGACTAACCTACTTGACATTATTTCTTAAGGGAGAAAATTCGTTCAGCAATGGCACTTGAGCAGCCTTCTGGAATGAATTATGCTCGTAACTCGGGGGTCCACTGTACAAATAATACGTAACACAAACAACTGGCATAACAAAAGGCCATAACTCTAAATATGGAAAAGCAGACCTAAGGGCACCAGAAAGTTTTCTTTCACAAATGGTGGTAGAATGAAATGGTTTACACAAGTTAGTAACTGCTATTGTCTACTACAAACTAAGAAAAACTTTAATCGTGATATGACGTCAAAAGATGAGAGGGTGGACAGATCTCATATTTTGACCAAGAAGGCCTATGGTACAATATCTAATACATTGTACAGTATGACTAAATCATAAACTGGAAAAGCACCAGAAAAAGTCATGCTGTACCTGATCAACAAAGAGCTGAGTCAGTTATATAGCAGATATCAGAAAATAAAAATCAAAGGAAAATTTCAAAAGTTTTGCACCTATATTTTTGCTCTATGAGGCTGAGGAGGATACCCATATTTTGTTTTTCCTTAAAGTGGCCAATAAGGGATATATTACCAATTACAATAACAACCTTACTATAAAGAAGACATACAAATGTATAAAGTGTCAGGTCAATATAGATATGTATCCTCAACTTTACCTTTTCAGTGGCCATCAAGTAGAACTACATCACTGAGGCCAGGGGTCTTTTGTGTAGTTCTAAGTCATGTGCTCAGCTCACTCAGATAAGCTGCCAGAAGTCAATTTTGGTCTAGATATGAGAGAATGGGTCTGTACAGCGAGTGTACAGTTTAAAAAATCCTGCCTCACGTGGTGCATGATGGCCTCGTGTTTGGTTTAAAATAGTGAGTATGAGGTGTTGTCTGGCATGGTTTTTATGGTTTTATAAGCTGTTTCTTGGTATCATTTGATAGAATGGAAGACATACTACTGAAATTAAGATAAATTTGATTGGTTTCAGGACCAGGAGTAGCTTGAAATTGGGCCCAAAATAAAGGAAATATTTGATTTTTGCCAATTTTCCTGACAGTGGGTAAGGAACATTATTATTGCTACAGTATTTTTATTTAAAGAACTTTGAAGGATCTTCACCCCCAAGCAACCTCTTCCTATATGATTACAGTGGTACCCCGAGTTTCGTACAGCACCCAACTCGAACAATTATGTAAGTGCTTTTGTAAGTGTATTTTTGAGGGTTTGAAACAGACTAATCTAATTTACATTATTCCTTATAAGAACAAATTCATTCGGTAACGGCACTCGAACAGCCTTCTGGAACGAATTATGTCCGAAACCCAGGGTACCACTGTACTTCGCTCTCAACAGGTAATTTTCTTTTAATTCTTTAAAGTGCAGTACTGTGTTGGCTCTTGGGCTGCACGGTGATTGCAAACCAAGTGCACACAAGTTTCAACATGCTGTGACCTGCGATGAATTTTAGCAGTAAGCACTGAGTTTAACATTTTTTTTTAACACGTCGGCCGTCTCCCACCGAGGCAGGGTGACCCAAAAAGAAAGAAAACACTTTCATCATCATTCAACACTTTCATCTCACTCATACATAATCACTGTTTTTGCAGAGGTGCTCAGATACAACAGTTTAGAAGTCCCTCCAAACTGCCAATATTCCAAATCCCTCCTTTAAAGTGCAGGCATTGTACTTCCCATTTCCAGGACTCAAGTCTGGCTAACCGGTTTCCCCGAATCCCTTCACAAAATATTACCCTGCTCACACTCCAACAGCAACCACTCAGGGAGGTACTACCGTCCTACCAAGTGAGTGTAAAAAGGAAGCCTGTATTTGTTTAACATGATGGTAGGATTGCTGGTGTTCTTTGTGTCTCATAAACATACAAGATTTCAGGTACATCTTGCTACTTCTACTTACGTCACATTACACATGAATGTACATGTTTATGTATACACACTCATCTGAGTTTTCTTTGATTTTATCTTAATAGTTCTTGTTCATATTGCTTTTCCTTTCATATCCATGGGGAAGCGGAATAAGAATCTTTCCTCCGTAAGCCATGCGTGTTGTAAAAGTCAACTAAAATGCCGGGAACAATGGGCTAGTAACCCCTTTTCCTGTATAGCTTACTAAAAAAGAAAAAGAAGAGTTTAACATGTCTTCACATATTTAGAAGTGCAAGATATTACACACAATTTTTTTTCTTTTTTAACAAACTGGCCGTATCCCACCGAGGCGGGGGTGACCTAAAAAGAAAAATGAAAGTTTTTCATTTTAAATTTAGTAATATATACAGGAGAAGGGGTTACTAGCCCCTTGCGCCCGGCATTTTAGTCACCTCTTACGATACACATGGAAGAATTCTATTCCACTTCCCCATGGAATACACATCAATTTTGTAAATTGGTTAAATACAAATTAAATAATTACTGTAAATCCCCCCATACACTAGATATATATACAAACAAATAATATGTACATATTAATTTTCTGGGATATTTCAGTGTTTTTATTGCAGTTTCTCAAAGTAAATACAAACCTCGCTTAATATGACGCTTCGCTTTAGAGCACTTCACTAATATGGCATTTTCAATGTATGTATATTCATATTTTATTATTTTCGGTAGTGATGCACACATTAACTGATCAGTACCATTTTGTTACCATGCTCAGTCTGTTTACAGTATTTGTGCATTTTGTCTCAGTGCTATATTCTGGCAATTTTCAAAAATTTTCAATTTTTTTACTTGAGTTATAGTTATTACTGCAATTATTAATTACAGTACAATGGCCCCTCTGTTTAATGCTACTGAAAAGAAGAGTCATAAGCCTCTTACTTTAAATCATAAGCTAGAAATTATCAAGCTTAGTGAGAAAGGCATGTTGAATCCCAAGATAAGCCGTAAACTAGGTTTGGCGTGCCAAACAGTTAGCACAGTAGTGAACTCAAATAAGATCTTAAAATAAATTAAAAGTGCCACTCCAGTGAACATGAAACTGATAAAGAGAGCCTTATTGGTGATATGGAGAAAGTTTTAGCAGTATGGATAGAAGATCAAACCAGCCACAACGTTCCTTTAACCCTTTCAGGGTCCAGACCCCTGATCTGAAACTTGTCCACAGGGTCCAAGAATATTAAAAAAAAAAATTTTTTTGTTATTTTTTATTATGAAATGTTAGAGAATCGTTTTCTGAAGGTAATAAAACAAAAAGTACAAAATTTGATGGAAAATTGATGAAATTACAGTGGACCCTCGGTTTTCGTTCACCTCCAAACTCGAACAATTATGCAAGTGTATTTTCGTAAGTGCTTTTGTAAGTGTATTTTTTGGGGTCTGAAATGACTAATCTAATTTACATTTCTCCTTATGGGAACAAATTTGTTCGGTAACGGCACTCAAACAGCATTCTGGAAAGAATTTTCAACGAAAACCGAGGGTCCACTGTACGATATCGGGAATTTTGCTGTGTCAGCAATATTTATGCATTGGTGATTTTGCCCAATATGACTCCTATTTTAGGCCAATTACATTGTTCCAGTTGACCAAATTCTTAGCTATTTCACTAGTATGCCTTCCATTATATCTACTGAATATAAGAAACCACCCATTCAACTATTTCAACTACCCAATAAAGTGACCAGAAATTGGAAATGTGGCCAATTTCACACAAAATTCAATAAATGTCAATTTCAAAATAAGAGTCCAGAATAAACAATACAGACATTTCTGGCACTAAAATAACATTTTCTCTGTTCCTCAGTTATGTCCCCAGGCCTCTCCAATATTACACATGAATTCCATTTTGAATTTTTATTCACACAAAAAAATAGAATATTTACTGTTATGCAGACTACTGTACGTATTATTGTAACAACTGTGTAACTAACGTCAGTTCATTTGTAAATGCTTATCACACTGGCCAGATGGACACACATTGGATGAGTGATGTCATTTGTGTACTCTGGAACATCGGCAAAAATTGAACATTTCCACTACTTTCAGCTCAATTTCAAGCTACTTTTAGTCCCGAAACCAATCAAAATCATTTCTATTTCTGTAATGTATCTTCCATTCTATCAAATGAGACCAAGAAACTTAGAATACAATCATAAAAATCCTATGAAAATACACCGCAAATTTGGCGTTTTAAACCAAAAACACGGTCACAGTTTTTTATTCCCATTATACACTGCTTGCTGCAGGATTTCTTTTATATAGTGCACACTTACCACACAGACCCATTCTCTCATATGTAGGCCCAAATTTACTGCTCATAGCTTATATGAGTGAGCTGCGCCCATGGCATAGAACTACGGAACCAACCCTCAAAGAGGTTAAGGAAAGAAGCCATATGCACAACTTAAAAGTGCAAGGTGGAGCAGCTAGTGTTGATGCAGAAGCTGCAGAAAACTATCCCGATAAGTCAGCTAAGGTAACTGATGAAGGCGGCTACACCAAACAGAAGATTTTCAACGTCAACAAAACAGCTCTATATTGGAAGATGCTGCTGTCTAGAACTTTCATAGCTAGAGAGAAGTCAATGCCTGGCTTCAAAGTTGCAAAGGTTAGGCTGACTTTTTTGTTAGGGGTTAATGCAGCTGGTGACTTCAAGTTGAAGCCAATGCTCATCAACCATTCTGAAAATCCTAGGGCCCTCAAGAATTATGCTAAAGTTAATCTCCCTTTGTATTATAAATGGAATAACAAATCCTGGATGACAGCAGATGTTTACTATGTGGTTTACTGAATATTTTATGCCTACTGCTTAGTAAACAAAATTCCCTTCTAGATACACACACAACCCGCACATAGAAAAGAGGAGCTTACAACGACGTTTCGGTCCGACTTGGACCATTTACAAAGTCACACTAACACAAAGGACAGGTGGAAGGGGTTATATATAGGCACCTGGTCACCCAAGAGCTCTGATGGAGATGTAATAGGAGATTAATGTTGTTTTCCTGCCTGCTAACACACCCATTCTGCAGCCCATGGATCAAGGAGTACTTGCTGCTTTCCAGTCCTATTATTTAATATAGACATTTAAGGCGACAGCTGCATTAGATAGTGATTCTTCTGATGTGTTTACACAAAATGAATTGAAAGCCTTCTGAAAAGAATTTACCATTGTAGATGCCATTAAGAACATTTGTGATTCACAGAAAGAGATCAAAATATGTATCAACATTAAAATGAGTTTGGAAGAAGTTGATTCCCACCCACATGAATGACTTGGAAGGGTTCAAGACTTCAGGGAAGTAAGTGACTGCATATGTGATGAAAATTACAAAAGAACTGTAACTGGAAGTGGACCCTGAAGATGTGGCTGAATAGCTGGCATCTTATGATCTGCCTTTAATGGATGAGGACTAGCTTTTGGTAGATGAGCAGAGAAGATTGAAAATAAATGGTATAAAATACCAACACAATGGAAAAATAAACACATAAGCAGTACAGTGGTCCCTCAGTTTTCGGTCATCTCCAAACTCGCCCTTTTATGTAAGTGTATTTTCGTAAGTGCTTTTGCAAGTGTATTTTTGGGGGTCTCAAATAGACTAACCTACGTGACATTATTTCTTAAGGAAGTAAATTCGTTCGGTAATGGCACTTGAGCAGCATTCTGGAAAGAATTTTCGGCGAAAACTGAGGGTCCACTGTATAATGTGATCTTTTATTGACGTTTTGCCCACACAGTGGGCTTTATCAAGTCACAAACAGATCTACCTGGGTGAAAGGTACGCGAGTACGTGAGTACTCGAGTTTCGGTCGTTTTTTTCGGAACAATTTTTCCCCGACTATTGGCCGTTTCCCCAACTTTTGGCCCGCGTACCAGACCTGTCCGCCTGCCCGCGCAGACGTCGTGAACCAGTCTAGCTTTGTTTACCACTGAGTGAACATTACCCAGTGCGCTCATTCAAAGATTTCACAATAATTTTATTGTGTTTATTGATTGTCACTGTGAAATAAGTCACCATGGGTCCAAAGAAGCTTCCTAGTGGCACCCCTGTGGTAAAGAAACTGAGGAACACCATCAAACTGAGATTAAGAAAAATTTTTCAATGTGGAATAAGGTGCAGGAATTTGTCAAAAAATACCACCCTGAGCAAGCTGAAATAAGCCATCTCTGCAACAAGTTCAGTGACAGAACCATATTGCACTTCAGGAACATGTTAAAGAGGCATCAGAAACAGAGGACTGTGAACAGTTATTTTGTGAGACAGGGGTCTAGTGACTCTCAAGCTGGTCCTAGTGGCATTAAAAGACCAAGAAGGGAAGTAACCCCAGATAGGGCTTTGATACCTGAAGTCCTTATGGAGGGGGATTTCCCTTCCAAACACTAAGCTCTCCGTCACTCCTCCTCCTCCCTATCTTCCAGATAATGATAATGATAATTTTTATTTCATTGCAAGTTTACATCGAGATTTTGTATTACAATCATGAACTGAAGTGCAAGGAGAGCCACTAACATGCCATGACATTAAGGGCAGCTTAATCTAATGGCTTATAGACTATGTACTTAATACTAGAGAAATTGATTGAGTTTGTTTTAGTTAAAACATTAGATTGTAACAGTGAATAAATTTGTTCAAATTACAATATGAGGATATTACATTGTAGCAAGTGTTTTGTAGGATGGTTACATAATAGTAAAAATTGAAATTAAATTATAGGAAAATAACAGTGAGCATTGTTGAAAGTAATTTACAGTATGAGCATTTAGTTTAGGGTGAGTAGGTGGTTTTTGAGAAGTCTTAAATTGATGTTCAGACAAGGTTATTTTAGTATTTACTGGTAATGAATTCCAGATTTTGGGGCCCTTTATGTGCATAGAATTTTTTACACAGGGTGATATGGACACGGGGTATACCAAAAGGTGCTCTGTGTCTTGTGTTATGGTCATGGGTCCTATTAAAGTTGGTGAGGAGAATTTTGAGCGGAGGGTTTATATTAGAGTGTAGAGTTCTATGTATGTAGTAGGCACAAGAATAAGTGTGAATGTTCTTTACGGTGAGTAGTTTTAGGCTTTTGAATATTGGTGGAATATGCTGTCTAGAGTGGAAATTTGTTATCATTCTGACTGCAGCCTTTTTCTGAGTTATGAGTGGTATAAGGTGATTTAATGTTGTTGATATCCATGCACAAATTCCATAGGTGAGATAAGGGTAGATGAGTGAAAGATATAGTGCAAGGAGAGCTGATTGAGGCACATAGTAGCATATCTTTGATAGTATGCCTAGTGTCTGAGATTTTCTTGGAAATTTGTTGTGTGTGTGTTTGGAATTTAAGGCTACTGTCAATGTGGATTCCTAGGATTATTATTATTATTATAATCAAATAGAAGCGCTAAACCACAGGGGTTATACAGCGCTGCAGGTTATTGTAGGATGCAGGGAGAGTGGGTTGTAAGAGGGAGATGGACGATTAGTAGGGTATGGAGTGCAAGATGACGGTGGATAGTGCAGGGGTGGAGGGTAGCAAGAGATTGAGGTAGAAGGGACTGAGGGAGGTGCTAGAGGGATAATCTTCAGAGTTTGTGTAGTAAGTCAGTTTCTGTCAAAAAGTCAATGAGAGAGTCAGGATTAAAGGAGGGTCCATCTGCAAGAAGGGAAGGTAAAGAAAGGGCCGCAGAGCGAAGACGTCGTTGGAGGTAAATTCTGCGTGCTCGTTGATAGAGTGGGCAGTCCAACAGGATGTCAAACAGACACTGGAACCTGACAATGCTCACAGAGAGGGGCAGGGAGCCTCTCCATGAGAGGCAAACTTCATTCCTGTCTTATATTAAGGAAGTGCCACAGCCACCCCAACAATCAGCAGCAAGTAGCCCTACTATTTAACAACCATCAATAAATATCAAGGCAAGACTCTCCACCAGCAAAGAGAATAAGATTCGTTGAAGGTTCAGATGAAGCTCCAATATACCCTTCAGCCTTCCTGCAATAATTACAGTGGTACCTCGACTTACGATATTTTTTCATTCCAGAATGCTGTTCAAGTGCCATTACCAAACGAATTTATCCCCATAAGGAATGATGTAAAATAGACTAGTCCTTTTAGACCCCCAAAATTACACTTACAAAAGCATTTAAAAAAATAAACTTACATAAAAGGGTGAGTTTGGGGACCATCGTAAGTCGAGGTACCACTGTACTTCTAAAAAGTTCATTCGTCAGTCAACATAAGCAAAGGACGAAAATATTTTAAAGTAATACAGTACAGTAGCAATTTTTCATTATTTTCACTTTTGCATCATTTTTTAGGCCTAGCGCTATTGTGCACTTAATAAATAATATTGTAAACATGTTTTTAGGCTTTTATATACACTGGCAAGTTATTTTTATATGGTGCACACTTACTGCACAAAGTCATTCTCTCATATATAGGCCAAAATTTACCCCTCACAGCTTATCAGAGTGAGCTGAGCTCATCATGTAGTACTATGTGACGGACCCTGAGCTCAAGGCAGTGATACTACGGCATGGACCCGGAAAGGATTCATTTTAGTTATATTCATTTTTGTTAGATGATATCCAGATGTCAAGAGGTTAAATATTAAATTGTTGACTTTGAGAAATAAAACTTAGATCGATTGAATTCTTCAACTCTGCTGATTCCAAATGTGTAGATTAATAGAGATATGTTAATTATACTAAAGTTATGATATTCCAAAGAAATGCTTTTGTTCTGGGACCTCAACATAACATAAATTACTCTTGACTAATAAGTCAGACTGAGCTGAGATTTATAGATGTGTATTCAGATCACATGCTAACCTTGAATATCAAATTTGAAGAGATTTGGAGATATTAGGGTGTTAAGCACTGGCTTTGCCCTGGAACTTTCTATAGTGGATCAAGACGATTGAAGTGATCTGAACACAAAAATAGGAAAGAGTGATAGGCTTGCAAGAAAAATGCACAGGTGAGGTATGGAGAGTTAAAGTAGTGACAATGTAACAAACATCATGTAAAATTTAGAGTTGAGGATTGCATTATACAGAGCTTACCTGGGTCCTATGATGCATAAGGAGAACAGAACAGGTAAAGATATTAGTTACATACTACAGCTTTCAAGCTTTTATGTTAGTGTCACCCACTTTGGAGGGAAAATTTCAGGGGCATCAAAGAATCAGATATTGACACATGTATATATTTTTTTTTACCTTCTGTGGTACATGTTTTTCTTTTAACACTTCAGCAGTCTCCCGCCTAACTAGCATAAGTAAACAATGAAACCAGGAGCTGTTCTTCCACCACCAGCTTTCCTATCAGCAAACATCGTGTGGAACTGCCAGGAAGATTATGTATTCATTCCAGAATTATCGTAATTTCATGATACTAACAGTGGAATTAGGCCACAAAGCTCACTAAATAGATTTAACCCAGGATAACCCAGTATCCAAACAATGAGACTTATTTCCTCATTTCGATGAGTATTACACATTGAAACAATTGAAAATCATAGTATTTTGTTGTAAATACAGTTGACCCTTGAACAACACAGGTTTGAACTGCATGGGTCCACTTATACACAGATTTTTTTTCAACAAATATACAGCCTCTCCTTGCTTAACGACGGGGTTCCGTTCCTAAGAGTAGGTCAGTAAGCGAATTGGTTGTACGCAAGGAACATAATGTACTGGTAGTGGGTTTGTGTCAACCATCTTTAGATATTTTTTTAATGTCACCTTTGCACCATTTATAACATTTTTAGTATATTTTTAAATGTTTATACAGTAGTGTATTGTACACTGTAATAAAAAGAATAAAGGAAATAAGCACTAATATACGTTACTTAGGTCTGCATACTGGTTGGAGAGCTGGTCATAAGTTCAAGCGGATGGTAAACCAGTAAGTTGCCCTGTACGTCAACATGACCAGGGACCCAACAAAAATCAATATCTTTATGCTTGCTAAAGATACGGTGTAACCAAAGGTGGATACGAAGAACTAGGGGGTGAGGTGTATCAATTTTACGGATAGCCTGTAAAGCACTAAGGGAGTCTGAAACGACCACAAATGGTGATACAGGCATAGATGCAATACGGATAAGTGCCACAAGAATGGCATAATAGATGCCCTCGTACGACGCCGTCCGGAAACACTGCTGCGAATCCGATGCCGTCAGATGACTTTGAACCATCGGTGTATACTGCGATGGCATGGGAATGAGAACGGAAATGGTCTAGAAAGAAAGAGCGAGAAGCCGCCGTAGGTAGTTGGGCTTTCGCGCAAGGTAGAGGAATAGAACAGACACGGACAGCAGGAACTTCCCAAGGGGGTAGAGGAAAGGGTGAAGCCACATGAACATATAAAGGCGGAAGCTGAAGGGAAGACAAGAGTGAATACAGACGAAGAGAAAAGGGACGAAGTAAACAGGGGCGACGAACAAATAACGAGCGTCTACTAACATCTGTGACAATCCTATACATGGAAGGATTGCGGAGGTCATGAGAGCGAACAAAATAGCGAATGCAATGTGCATCACGACGATCAGACAAGGATGGAATGTTCGCTTCTACATAGAGGCTCTCAACCGGGGAAGAACGAAAAGCACCAAGGCATAAGCGTAATCCCTGGTGATGGATGGGATTAAGGCTGGAAAGAGTGGCAGGAGAGGCTGCCGAATATATCTGGTCACCATAATCGAGTTTCGATAAAATTAGGGCTGAATGTAGGCGAAGGAGAGTTCTACGATCAGCCCCCATGAAAGATGTGCGAGGGTTTTAAGGAGGTTCAGCCGGCTATGACAAGTCGCCTTCAGAGAGGTAATGTGAGGTTTCCAGGACAATCTGCGGTCAAACAGGAGGCCGAGAAACCTGACTGTATCACGTTCTGGGATACGTGAGCCGTATAGGTACAATGGATGATCAGAGACCACTGAAAGTCTAGTGAATGTAATTTGACGAGTTTTGCCACTAGAAAATTTAAACCCGTGAGTGGTGGCCCAATCAGAAACCCGGTTGATGGCATGCTGGAGGGAAACTGCAATGAGGTGACAGTCAGCACCTGCACAAGCTATTGCAAAGTCATCTACATAGAGCGATGACCAAATATTGGATGGGAGAACAGATGCCAGATTATTTATAGCAAGCAGAAAAAGTGTTGTGCTCAGAACACATCCCTGGGGCACACCTTCAGCTTGGACAAATTCCGGGGAGAGTTCATTACTAACCCGGACCCGGAAATGTCTGTCAGTTAAGAAGGCCTTAAGAAAGAAGGGTAGGTTGCCTCGGAAGCCTAAGGAGTGGGCCTGGGCCAAGATATTATATCTCCAAGTTGTATCATAAGCCTTCTCAAGGTCAAAAAAGATAGAGATAACCGAATGATTATTCGCAAAGGCATTACGAATATACGTATCCAAGCGCAGCAAAGGGTCAATGGCAGAATGGCCCTTACGGAAGCCATACTGACTAGGGGAGAGACTATTGTGAGTCTCTAAATACCACAGCAAACGTCTATTAACTAGACGTTCCATCACCTTTCAAACTGCACTGGTAAGAGCGATGGGACGGTAGTGAGAGGGATCACGTCCCGTAGCACCTGGTTTTCGAAAAGGAAGAACAATAGCAGACTTCCACAGCTGGGGAAGAACTCCTTGCGACCATATGAGATTAAAGAGTAGTAAGAGGACAGTAAGAGCAGACTGATGTAAATGCTGTAGCATACGAATATGTATGCCGTCTGGCCCAGCTGCTGATGATCAGCAAGCAGAGAGTGTTGCCTCCAGTTCTTGAAGGGTAAAAGGCACATTATAGGATTCTTCTCTAAGAGAAGAAAAATCTAAGGGCTTTAACTCGCTGGCAGACTTAGAAGAAAGGAACGAGGGGCTTAGATGGAGCCCCTGAGAAATGCGGACGAGATGATTACCAATTTCAGTGGCAACGGCAAGAGGGTGTGCTATATCGACACCAGCAACCTGAAGAACAGGAGCCAGGTCGGGGGAGAATTTACCACTTAATTTCTGCACTTTCTTCCAGACTGCACTCATCGAGGAAGCCGAAGTGACAGTAGAAACGTAATCTCGCCAGCAAGTGCATTTAGCATCACGTATGACACGGCGAGCAATAGCTCTCTTCTGCTTGAAATCAAGGAGTCTCTCTGTGGTTCTGTTATACTGATACCTGCCCCATGCAGCGCATTTAAAACGCACTGCCCGAGCACAAGCAAGAGACCACCAAGGCACGCACTTCTGAGGATGCTTGCCCGAGGTTTGGGGAATAGAATGTGAAGCCGCTGTGAAGATGGAGGACGAAAAGAGATGTAAAACCTCATCAATGGAGGACGAGGTAGGAACCTCATGAAAGGCAGTAAGATGTGCGTAAAGGTCCCATTTCGCCCGGTCAAATTGCCAGGCGTGGGCAATGAGGAGGTGGAGAAAACAGAGGGACTTAAGGATGATTGGGAAATGATCGCTGTCATGTAAGTCCGGGAGGACAGACCAGGTGAAGTCAAGGACAGTTGATGAAGAGCAGATGGAAAGATCGATGCAGGAGAAAGAATGAGTTCGGGGATCAAAATGGGTAGGAGTACCCGTATTTAAAACATGGAGGGGAAGAGAAGCAAGAAATGCCTCCAACTGAATGCCACGGGTGTCACAGTGCGACCCTCCCCAGAGAAAGTGGTGTGCGTTAAAATCGCCAAGTAAGAGAAGGGGTGGCGGTAAGGAAGAAACCAGAAAATCAACATCAGGGATAGACAATGCCCGCAAAGGGGAAAGATATAAAGAACAGAGTGTATACCACTTATTCAAGTGGATACGGGCTGAGGTGTAATGTAAGGAAGAAGGGACATAGAGCTGACGGTATGGAACATCAGTGCGTATAAGAAGAGCACTTTCGTTAAAGGTTCCATCGGAAAAAGGAGCCTATGAATATAACAAATTATAGCCTGAAAAGGGCCTGATAACTGTAGATTGTAATTTGGGTTCTTGCAAACAGACCCCAATAGGGGAAAACTGGGAGAGCAACACCTGAAGCTCACCCCTGTTACCCCTGAGGCCTCGGATATTCCAGTGCAAATAAGCCATGATTTATGGAGAGAAAGATAGAAGTGGAAGTGAGAGGAAGCTATGGACTAGGGTTAGAAAAGTCCACGTGTGGAGGCAGTGGAAGACCTGTAATCAGAGAGGGAGGAGGACGTTGTGAAGGAAGAGGGGGGTTGAGACGAAGAAGAGAGATGAGGAACCTCAGATGGAGTAGTGTTTATCATCGGTCCAGAAATATATTCTGCAATAGCTTCCAGTGTTTCGGAAGTCAAAGATGCAGAATGTGGGACTACATTAGAAATGGAAGAAGAGTGAGCAACGATCGGGGAGTCTATAGACTGTACTAAAGTAGAGGGCGAGGAGATAGAAGAAGAAACTGTCGAAGGGGCTTGGGAGGGGACAGGGGATGAAGGTAGTGTATGAGGAGGAGAATGAACCTCCACACACGTTACAGAACTAGACGGAGGCGAAGAACCTGGCAGTAGGGATTTTTTGCCGGGCTTATGAGAAGAATGGGGGCGCTGAGGTTTAGGTGAATGACGAGGACGTGTAGACTCAGAACTGTGCGAGTGAGTAGAGGAAGGAGTGTGGATAGTATGGGATGCCGAGGTAGGGACCTCGGAGCCAAGAACATCAAAAGGATTCGAGACGGGTGACTGAGGATGAGGCGACCACAGAGGAAGCCGTGGAAGTTGGGACCCCAGAAGCAGGGCGACGTTTAGCAATGCGAGAATAGGAAATATGGGGAAGTCTCCCTTGAAGGCGTAGATGAGAGACGGCCATAGCATATGAGAAGCCTTCCGCCTCTTTGAGGCAACGGATTTCCCGCTCATTCAGGTAAACCTGACAACGGCGAGAATATGATGGATGTGCCTCATGACAGTTAAGGCAAGAGGGAGGTAAAGTACAAGAAGGACTGGCATGGTCGTCGCCACCACAGACTGGGCATTCGGCCATGGACCCGCAATATTTCGCTGGATGACCAAAACGCCAGCAGTTTCTACACTGCTGTGGTGTAGGGGTCACCTTTCGAACTTGTAAACGTTGACCTGCAATGTAGACCGAAGGTGGGAGTTCATAGCAGTCAAACGTTAAACGAGCTATATTGCATGGAAAACGTCTTCGCTTATTGGCAGGGAGGGTAAAAGTGTCAACCTTAAGGATAGGGAGTTCTTGGAGTTCAAGTTGCTCTAAAATGTCTTCACCACATGTCTGGAAATTCCGTTGGACAATAGTGTGGGGTAAAATGACAGTACCACTACAAGAATTAAGAGAATGATGCTTGTCAATAGTGATAGGAATAGTATCTATTGTCGTAAGAAGGGAAAGATCGCGAGCTTGGCCAGCATTCTGGACCGTGATGGTGTGAGTGCCGCTCTTGAGAGCGTGAAAAGAGATATCTTTGCCTACATGGCGTAGGAGAGCTTTACCAATACTATGATCGGAAAGATAGGTAGTTGGAGTAGTCGGTCTGAGAGTAAAAAACTTTGTCCATTGAGGAGTGTGAAACAAAGTACGTATCTAAGGGGAGTGCACGACGTGCTAGTCGTTTCTGAGATGAACGAGAAGGAAGTGTCGAATCGTCATGAAAGGGTCTTGGTCGTTTGGGTGTGGGACCGGGGGTGGTCCGATGGGAGATGGGCGAGCGATTCGAAAATTGCCGCACCGTCGAGGGAGAAGCCGGAATCAAGGTCAGAGAAGAGCGAAGGTCAGATATGTCAAAAGGGCCGGTCAGAAACCCGGTACCTGTAGCAGGTGACGAATCGTCACCAGCAAGAGGTACAGGGGCATGAGAGGTGTCCAAAGAGTTGTCCGTTAACGAGACAGGGTCAGTACTGTGTGCGGTATCAGGAAGGGGCCCGGGGGTAGTGGGTTCATGGATTGGGTCAGCCATGGTTAGGTTACTTCTTTCTTTTTATTTTTAAGAAAAAAAAAAAAAAGAAAATAAAAAAAAAAAAAAAAAGGAGGGAATGTGGAGGAATAGCTCCTAGGAGGAATGAAAGGGAGCGTAAATCCCCCTCCGCGCCCAAAAGGACCTCAACACCGCAAGTAGTGCAGATGCTGCATGGAACCCGTGTCATACCCTACCCTTCATGCCAGTAAACCAGCAATCCGGGATAGCAACCCCACATCCACCGTGCCACCTCGGCGGACAAAAGAGAGGGCGGCCGGATATCCGCCACAAAGCATACCGCCTTCAGCCACCACCCCCGAATCCGAAAGGTGGCCTCCAGAGATACACCCGTCGCCCGAAAGATACCCAAGGCCACCCCCCCGGTGACCAGAGAGGGATCGGGACATCCCCAGGCGATCCAGATTCCACGGCAAACTACACCACCGCCAAGGACCTCAACGGAATGGGATGGACCACGATACCCTTCCCACTAGGAACTGAATCCTGAGAGAAGCTCAGGGAAAACTGGGAAGGAAGTAGGAGGAAGGAAGGAGAGAGGAAAGGGAAGGGAGGATGGGGAAGATGGGAAAGGGGAGAGGGGATTGGGGGGTAATTAGGTTCGGTCTGAGGAAGAAGACCAAGAGGTCCAATTCCTCAGACAGATAGCCTCTTTACCGCGACAAGGAGCCCCCCTTAAAGAGGACCCCACTCATATAATATGGCATATATTATTCATTTCAGCGTCTTTATTACAGTTCTAGGGTATTTATCATGTTTCTGATATCAATTTGGAATAAATGTAATAGATAGATAGATAACCTTTATTACTAATATTAGTGTAATTACACAACATTTTATTAGCGCTAAAGCTAACATCCACCACCTATGATGACTCACCAGACACTGACTTACTGCTAGCCTCTCCTCCCTACAATAGCTCCTCCAACTTCGTAACAATGTTAGATGGTGAATTTAATGTATTTTTCTGTAAGCTTAACTCGTTGTATGTGTATTTTACTTTTTTATTGTTTTCTGTAATATATGAGTTATGCAAATTAAAATAAAGTTATGAAGTTGGAGTTTCATTTTTTTTCTAATGTATACATTTTTAATTCAACATTTGGCATCATTACAAAGTGGGTGGAGCTACAGCAGAGGGAGAAGAAGCAGTGTGTCAGTAACTTGATTCCCCATGACACTTCACAACACTATAAAATACATATTGTATAATTATACTATTACAGGCCTCCCTCCACAGCCAGCTCATGTCAAAATAACATGTACAGTGGTACCCCGGTTTACGATATTTTTTCATTCCAGAATGCTGTTCAAGTGCCATTACCAAACGAATTTATCTCCTTAAGAAATGTTGTAAAATAGACTAGTCCTTTTAGACCCCCAAAATTACACTTACAAAAGCATTTAAAAAAATAAACTTACATAAAAGGGTGAGTTTGGGGACCATCGTAAACCGGGGTACCACTGTATATAGTACATTATTTTATGATGTTTATATGTGTTTTATGATTGTTCATGGTTCAATAGGTTAAGGAAGCAGTATTGTATTATATTTCCCTACAATATATTGGGGCACTAAGCATTGGTGATTTCTAAACATTCACGAGGCTCTTGATTCCCTAACCCTCGCGAGTGTTGAGGGATACCTGTAATTTAAACAGGAGAAGGGGTTACTAGCCCCTTGCTCTCGGCATTTTAGTTGCCTCTTACGCCACGTGGCTTACGGAGGAAGAATTCTGTTCCACTTCCCCATGGAGTAATCCACCGTTACAATCATGGAAAAAAGTCTCATCATCCACATAAGACACCTCTCTTACCCTATTTTACATTTTAAAGAGGGTTAACCAATTTAAATGATGAAAGAGCCTTATCTACTGCTATATTAAAACCTACCAGTCATTCATCATAATATTACAACTAAAAAACATTGAACAGTGATAGTATATAGTTATGAAGTTCTTCAACATTTATTTCATTACATTAAAGCATATTAATTATGTTCACATATAATTATTTCACATATAATTAATTTGGTTGTAGCTACAGTTAGAGTAAAAGGTAGATGCGACAAAAAGAAAATGGCAACAGCAAGTAAGAGAGAGGTAAAAGTGTATAAACTAAGGGAGGAGGAAGTTAGGGTGAGATATAAGCAACTATTGGCAGAAAGGTGGGCTAGTGCAAGTAGTAGTAGTGGGGGGGGTTGAAGAGAGTTGGGATAGTTTTAAAAATGCAGTATTAGAATGTGGGGCAGAAGTTTGTGGCTATAGGAGGGTGGGTGCAGGAGGAAAGAGGAGTGAGTGGTGGAATGAAGAAGTAAAAGGTGTGATAAAAGAGAAAAAGGTAGCTTATGAGAGGTTTTTACAAAACAGAAGTGTTAACAGAAGAGCAGAGTATATGGAGAGTAAAAGAAAGGTGAAGAGAGTGGTGAGAGAGTGCAAAAGAAGAGCGGATGAAAGAATGGGAGAGGCTCTGTCAAGAAATTTTGCTGAAAACAAGAAAAATTTTGGAGTGAGATAAACAAGGTAAGAAAGCCTAGGGAACGAATGGATTTGTCAGTTAAAAACAGAGTAGGGAGTTAGTAGATGGGGAGCTGGAGGTATTGGGTAGATGGCGGGAATATTTTGAGGAACTTTGAAATGTCGATGAAAAAAGGGAGCGGTAATTTCATGTACTGGCCAGGGAGGTAC
The DNA here is from genome assembly GCA_009830355.1 of Cherax destructor. Lineage (NCBI taxonomy): Eukaryota > Metazoa > Arthropoda > Malacostraca > Decapoda > Parastacidae > Cherax > Cherax destructor. The sequence goes on along the minus strand of WNWK01010310.1, from coordinate 44,724 downwards.
AACATCGTTTAGGAGTGAAGAAGAGCAGGATGTGAGTGTGGGGGAGGTGCGTGAGGCATTACGTAGAATGAAAGGGGTAAAGCAGCTGGAACTGACGGGATCATGATAGAAATGTTAAAAGCAGGGGGAATATAGTGCTGGAGTGGTTGGTATTTTTGTTTAATAAATGTATGAAAGAGGGGAAGGTACCTAGGGATTGGCAGAGAGCATGTATAGTTCCTTTATATAAAGGAAGGGGATAAAGAGTGTAAAAATTATAGGGAAGAAGTTTACTGAGTATACCAGTTAAAGTGTATGGCAGGGTTATTATTGAAAGAATTAGAGGTAAGACAGAGAGTAGGATTGCAGATGAGCAAGGAGGCTTTAGAGTGGGTAGGGGATGTGTAGATCAAGTGTTTACAGTGAAGCATATATGTGAACAGTATTTAGATAAAGATAGAGAAGTTTTTATTGCATTTATGGATTTAGAAAAGGCATATGGTGGATAGGGGAGCAATGTGGCAAATGTTGCAAGTGTATGGAATAGGTAGTAAGTTACTGAAGGCTGTAAAGAGTTTTTATGAGGATAGTGAGGCTCAGGTTAGGGTGTGTAGGAGAGAGGGAGATTACTTCCCGGTAAAAGTAGGTCTTAGACAGGGATATGTAATGTCACCATGGTTGTTTAATATATTTATAGATGGGGTTGTAAAAGAAGTAAATGCTAGGGTGTTGGGGAGAGGGGTGGGATTAAATTATGGAGAATTAAATGCAAAATGGGAGTTGACACAGTTACTTTTTGCTGATGATACTGTGCTTATGGGAGATTCTAAAGAAAAGTTGCAAAGGTTAGTGGACGAGTTTGGGAGAGTGTGTAAAGGTAGAAAGTTAAAAGTGAACATAGATAAGAGTAAGGTGATGAGGGTATCAAACGACTTAAATAAAGAAAAATTGGATATCACATTGGAGAGAGGGATTATGGAAGAAGTAAATGTTTTCAGATATTTGGGAGTTGATGTGTCAGCGGATGGGTTTATGAAGGATGAGGTTAACCATAGAATTGATGAAGGAAAAAAGGTGAGTGGTGCATTGAGGTATCTGTGGAGACAAAAACGTTATCCATGGAGGCAAAGAAGGGAATGTACGAAAGTATAGTGGTACCAACACTCTTGCATGGGTGTGAAGCATGGGTTGCAAATGCTGCAGCGAGGAGGAGGCTGGAGGCAGTGGAGATGTCCTGTCTAAGGGCAATGTGTGGTGTAAATATTATGCAGAAAATTTCGAAATGTGGAAATTAGGAGAAGGTGTGGAGTTACTAAAAGTATTTGTCAGAGGGCTGAAGAGGGGTTGTTGAGGTGGTTTGGTCATTTAGAGAGAATGGATCAAAGTAGAATGACTTGGAGAGCGTATAAATCTGTAGGGAAGGAAGGCGGGGTAGGGTCGTCCTAAAAGGTTGGAGGGAAGGGGTAAAGGAGGTTTGTGGGCGAGGGCTTGGACTTCCAGCAAGCATGTGTGAGCGTGTTAGATAGGAGTGAATGGAGACGAATGGTTTTTGGGACATGACGATCTGTTGGAGTGTGAGCAGGGTAACATTTTGTGAAGGGATTCAGGGAAACCAGTTAATTGATTTAGTTGGACTTGAGTCCTGGAAATGGGAAGTACAATGCCTGCACTTTAAAGGAGGGGTCTGAGATAGTGACAGCTGGGAGGGACTATTCTCAGCTGTCGTATCTGAGCTCCTCTGCAAAGACAGTGATTATGTATGAGTGTGGTGAAAGTGTTGAATGATGATGAAAGTATTTTCTTTTTGGGGATTTTCTTTCTTTTTGGGTCACCCTGCCTCGGTGGGAGACGGCCGACTTGTTAAAAAAAAAAAAAAAAATTATTTCCTCAGCAGAAACTATGAAAAGATCAGTTTTATTCATCTGCTACACACACTACTCTGTTACAACCTAAAATATCTTTACAAAAAAAAAAAAAAAAAAAAAAAAATCATCCTTACATATTTTATATTATTTATTTTCTCAACATGAATAAATATTGAATACATTTAATTAATCACAATTATTTTACTACAGTATTTGAACTTCATTTCTTAAATCCTACCTCTTCTCTAACAGAATTTTTTTTAACTGTATCACTAATAAAGCTCCTACCATACACATTACTAATCATTTGAAAATTATTACCTCTATGAGGAGCTGGAAGATCAAATAAAGGTAAGGTAGAACAAATGTGGTAATACTGTATGAGAGCCAACAATGAGAGGTTACAATTATGGGCATCTATTTTATATGGGTAATACAGATTATTCTCCATGGGGAAGTGGAACAGAATTCTTCCTCCGTAAGCCATGCGTGTCGTAAGAGGCGATTAAAATGCCGGGAGCAAGGGGCTAGTAACCCCTTCTTCTGTGTATATTACTAAATGTAAAAGGAGAAACTTTCGTTTTTCCTTTTGGGCCACACCGCCTTGGTGGGAAACGGCCGACGTGTTGAAAGAAAGAATACAGATTATCTAATATAACATATTACCAACCTGAGCAAATCCATCATCAGGCCACTTTTGCAACACTGTCTCAAAGATTTCCTTTGCAGCAGATCCCTGATTCATGAGAAGAAATGTGACACCCATCTTATTTCTCAGCTTCAAATCATCTGGAAACCGCTGCAGAAGACGCTGTTGTATTCTCACTGCCTTGCCAAAAAAGCCTGTGATAAAGAAATTCAGTGAGAATATCATTATTTTACATAGTGCAAATCATGTTCCTTTACATTTCTTGTAATAAGCTTTATTTCTACTTAAACAAATATTTAAATCTCTATTAGTACACAAATGAATATCAAGAAAAACTAAGTAAATTTTTTATTACGGAACAAGAACATTTAAAAGCTGACCAAATTTTAATTTTAGCATAAGTTTATCTATAATACTCTTCTTAGTCAAAGACAAACCTCTGAATATCAAGCGATCAATGCAGGTTTCAGCAGCGATACGCAAAAGTGGAAGAGGCACCAAGGTGGGGTCTTCATCAGCAAGATCAAGCACTCCTCGGTATGTTACAATGGCTTGCTCTAGCCTCGAATTCGATCGTTCCATTTCTGCTAACCGATCCAAAGACCTGGCACGGCCATATATGGCCCTTGCTGATTTGGGTGTGTTTTGAAGGATAGCTCCAAAACTATTGAGAGCTTCCCCTGGGTTCTATGCAGGCAGAGCAAAGAGGCAGGGTAGTCAGGTTGGGCATGGATGTAGGTTGTGATAAAGGATAAAGTCAGAAGTGAAAAAGGATATGCCAGGAACAAAACAGTGTAGAGAAAGATGGACAGCAAGAAAAGGTTAATGTATGAAAGACGAAAATTAAGAGAAAAAGACTTGTACTGATGTAAAGGAAATTGTCAACTAATGTATAGTAAAAAATGGTATTAAAAATGAAGAACAGTAGTAGAAGAGGAATAAAAAGCAAATAAGATTTAAAATATAATGAAGTTCAAGAACAAATAAAAATGAAATTGTTTTATATTATAATAGTCAAGCTACCATTCCAAGCAAAATTTTTAAACATTAAATTATGAAAAAAAATCATAAATGACAAAAATTAAAGTTGAACCAAAAGTTAATTTAATTACAGTTCTAAAACTGAACAACAATTAATACTACTAAGCCAAGGACACTGCATTAATTTTGCAGAGTAGAGTGTAGTAAAAACACCAGCCATGAGTTCATATATACATCCAAGCTCTTGGCAAGATGCCTTGAAACAAGCAGTAACACTAACCACTTCACCACAACAGTATGCACCGTATAGATTCTAAATGAATATTTTCATTGAATGTCACTCTACAGCAATACTGAAGTGCTTATACTTGTTTGATTTGAAAGGACCCAAGTTACTTTTATATATGTCTAAATCAGGATAGATCCCGCATCAGTATAACTTCCTAGCTTCTGTTAGGGTATTTCACAACAATGTTGTAACACTAACCACTCACCAACAACAGGATACATATTAATTCTATTTATAATTTTGTGACAATCAGTATGACCTTAATAAAATTATTATATTTCACCGACGTTAAATTCTACTAACAAAAATTAGATATTTGGAAATGGATACATTAACAGAAGAGTCAGTGAAAGCTAAGGTAATTCAGAGAATATTATGGTCTTGGATACCCAGCGGGTGTGTGTGTGTGTGTGTGTGTTAGTTAGTTACCATTTTGTCCTAGGCACATGTCGATTAGACACTAGGCCTGTTGTATGTATGTGTGTGTGTAAGGAAACACTTTGAAATGTTTCGGCCCCGCCGGAAATCGAACCCGGGCCCTCCGTGCGTGAAGCGAGAGCTTTAGCCACCATGCCATCAGGGCATCTGTGTCTGTGTGCACTCACCTAGTTGTGGTTGCAGGGGTCGAGTCATAGCTCCTAGCCCCGCCTCTTCACTGGCCTATTGGGTCACTTTCCCTGCGCTATGAGCTTTATCATACCTCTTCTTAAAGCTATGAATGGATCGTGTGTGGTGTGTGTGTGTGTGTGTGTGTGTGTGTGTGTGTGTGTGTCTGTGTGTGTGTGAGTTAGTTAGTTAGTTACCATTTTGTCCTAGTCACATGTCGATTAGACACTAGGCCTGTTGTGTGTGTGTGTAAGGAAACACTTTGAAATGTTTCCGCCCTGCCGGAAATTGAACCCGGGCCCTCCGTGCGTGAAGCGAGAGCTTTAGCCACCAGGCCACCGGGGCTGTGTGTGTGCGTGCATGTGTATGTATTTATGTACAAATGTGTGCATGTATTTGTGTACATGTGTATATATGTGTGTATTTGTGTATATAGTATAAATGTGTGTATACATTGTGCATACATGTGTGTATACATGTCTGTGTGTTAGTTACCATTTTGTCCTAGGCACATGTCGATTAGACACTAGGTCTGTTGTATGTGTGTGTGTGTAAGGAAACACTTTGAAATGTTTCCGCCCTGCCGGGAATTGAACCCGGGCTTTCCGTGCGTGAAGCAAGAGCTTTAGCCACCAGGCCAGTGTGTGTGTGTGTATTTATGTACATATTTGTGCATGTATTTGTGTACATGTATACATGTGTGTATTTGTGTATATAGTATACATGTGTGTATACATTGTGCATACATGTGTGTCACATACATGTCTGTGTGTGTGTCTGTGTTAGTTAGTTACCATTTTGTCCTAGGCACATGTCGATTAGACACTAGGCCTGTTGTATGTATGTGTGTGTGTGTGTGTGTGTGTAACGAAACACTTCAAAATGTTTCAGCCCCACCGGGAATTGAACCCGGGCCCTCCGTGCGTGAAGCAAGAGCGCTAGCCACCTTCGTGTGTGTGTGTGTTAGTTAGTTACCATTTTGTCCTAGGCACATGTCGATTAGACACTAGGCCTGTTGTATGTGTGTGTGTGTGTGTAACGAAACACTTCAAAATGTTTCGGCCTCGCCGGGAATTGAACCCGGGCCCTCTGTGCGTGAAGTAAGAGCGCTAGCCACCATCGTGTGTGTGTGTGTGTGTGTTAGTTAGTTACCATTTTGTCCTAGGCACATGTCAATTAGACACTAGGCCTGTTGAATGTGTGTGTGTGTCTGTGCGTGTGTCTGTGCATGTGTCTGTGCGCGCGTGTGTCTGTGTGTACACTCACCTATATGTGGTTGCAGGGGTTGAGTCATAGCTTCTGCCCCCGCCTCTTCACTGGTCGCCACTAGGTCCACTCTCTCTTTGCTCCATGAGCTTTATCGTTTCTATTCTTAAAGCTATGTATGGTACCTGCCTCCACTACCTCACTTTCCAGACTATTCCACTTCCTGACAACTCTATGACTGAAGAAATACTTCCTAACATCCCTGTGACTCATCTGAGTCTTCAACTTTCAAGTGTGACCCCTTGATGCTGTGTCTCATCTCTGGAACATCCCGTCTCTGTCCACCTTGTCTATTCGTCTTAGTATATTTTATATGTCGTTATCATGTCCCTCCTGTCCTCGTAGGACATGCCCCTTAGCTCTGTGACTAGTCTCGTTGCAAGCCTTCGCACTTTCTCTAGTTTCCCGACGTGCTTGGCCAGGTGTGGGTTCCAAACTAGAGCTGCATAGTCCAATATAGGCCTGACGTACATAGTGTACAGGATCCGGAACGACTCCTTATTAAGATGTCGGAATGCTGTTCTTAGGTTTGCTAGGCACCCGTATGCTGCAGCAGTTATTTGGTTGATGTGCACCTCAGGAGATGTGCCTGGTGTTATACTCACTCCAAGATCCTTTTCCTTGAGTGAGGTTTGTAGTCTTTGGCCCCCTAGACTGTACTCTGTCTGCAGTCTTCTTTACCCTTCCCCGATCTTCATGACTTTGCACTTGGTGGGGTTGAGCTGCAAGGACCCAGTTGCTGGACCAGGCCTGTAGCCTGTCCAGATCCCTCTGTAGTCCTGTCTTGTCTTCCTCCGACTGAATTCTCATTAACTTCACATCGTCTGCAAACAGGGACACTTCTGAGTCCATTCATTTCGTCAAGTCGTTCACATATACCAAACACAGCACTGGTCCTAGGACTGACCTCTGCGGAACCCTGCTCGTCACAAGCACCCACTCTGACACCTCATCATATACCATGACTCGCTGATGCCTTCCCGTCGGGTATTCTCTGATCCATTGTAGTGCCTTCCCAGTTATACCTGTGTGGTCCTCCAGCTTTTGCATTAATCTCATGTGTGGAACTGTATCAAAGCCTTCTTGCAGTCCAAGAAAATGCAATCTACCCACCCCTCTATCTCTCTCTCTTGTCTTACTTCTGTCACACGTACGTGTGTTTGTGTACTCACCTAGTTTTGGTTGCAGGGGGTCGATTCACAGCTCCTGGCGTGTGCGCGTGGTTGCATGTGTGTGTGTTAGTTACCATTTTGTCCTAGGCATATGTCAATTAGACACTAGGCCTGTTGTGTGTGTGTAAGGAAACACTTTGAAATGTTTCCGCCCCGCCGGGAATCGAACCCGGGCCCTCCGTGCGTGGAGCGAGAGCTTTAGCCACCAGGGCCTGTGTGTGTGTGTGTGTGTGTACTCACCTAATTGTGGTTGCAGGGGTCGAGACTCAGCTCCTGGCCCACGCCTCTTCACTGTCCGCTACTGGGTCCCTTCTCTCCCTACTCCATGAGCTGTATCATACCTCGTCTTAAAGCTATGTATGGTTCCTGCCTCCACTACATCACTTGCTAGACTATTCCACTTCCTGACTACTCTATGGCTGAAGAAATACTTCCTAACATTCCTTTGACTGAGTCTTCAACTTCCAATTGTGCCCCCTTGTTTGTGTGTCCCCTCTCTGCAACATCCTGTCACTATCTACCTTGTCAATTCCCCGCAGTATTTTGTATGTCATTATCATGTCTCCTCTAACCCTCCTGTCCTCCAGTGTCATCAGGCCGATTTCCCTTAACCTTTCGTCGTAGCACATTCCCCTTAGCTCTGGAACTAACCTTGTCGCAAACCTTTGCACTTTCTCTAATTTATTGACGTGCTTGACCAGGTATGGGTTCCAAACTGGTGCTGCATACTCTAGTATGGACGGTGTACAGTGTCTTGAACGATTCCTTGTTAAGGTAATGGAACGCTAATCTTGGGTTGCTAGTCGCCCAAATGCTGCCGCAGTTATCTGGTTGATGTGTGCTTCCGGAGACGTGCTTGGTGTTATACTCACCCCAAGGTCTTTCTTCTTTAACGAGGTTTGCAGTCTTTGTCCACCTAGCCTATACTCTGTCTGCGGTCTTCTTTGCCCTTCCCCGATCTTCATGACTTTGCATTTGGCGGGATTAAATTCGAGAAGCCAGTTGCTGGACCAGGTGTCCAGCATGTCCAGATCTCTTGGAAGTCCTGCTTGATCCTCATCTGATTTAATTCTCCTCATTAATTTCACATCATCGTGTGTGTGTGTACTCACCTATTTGTGGTTGCAGGGGTTGAGTTATAGCTCCTGGCCTCACCTCTTCACTGGCCTCGACTGGGTCACTCCCCACACCATGAGCTTTATCATACCTCTTCTTAAAGCTATGAATGGATCCTGCCTCCACTACATCGCTTCCCAAACTATTCCACTTCCTGACCACTCTGTGACTGAAGAAATACTTCCTAACATCTGTGAGAGAGAGTGTGAGAGTGTGAGAGAGAGTGTGAGAGAGTGTGAGAGTGTGAGAGAGTGTGAGAGTGAGAGAGTGGATGAGAGTGTGAGAAGGAGTGTGAGAGAGTGTGAGAGGAGAGAGTGTAGAGTGTGAGAGTGTGAGAGTGTGAAGGAGTGTGGAGAGTGTGAGAGTGAAGTGTGAGAGTGTGAGGTGAGAGAGTGAGAGTGTGAGAGTGTGAGATGAGAGTGTGAGAGTGTGTGTGAGAAGTGTGAGGTGAGAGTGGTGAGGTGTGAGAGAGAAGTGGAGAGGTGAGAAGTGTGAGAGTGTGAGAGAGTGTAGAGTGTGAGAGAGTGGAGTGTGAGAAGTGTGAGAGTAGTGAGAATGTGAGTGTGAGAGAGTGTGAGAGTGTGAGAGAGAGTGTGAAGAGTGTGAGAAGTGTGAAAGAGTGTGAGAGTGTGAGAAGTGTGAAGTGTGAGAGTGTGAGAGTGTGAGAGAGTGTGAGAGAATGTGAAGAGAGTAGAGTGTGAGAAGTGTGAGAGAGTGTGAGAGAGTGTGAGAAGTGTGAGAGAGTGTGAGAGTGGAGAGAGTGTGAGAGTGAGAGTGTGAGTGTGAGTGTAGTGTGAGAGGTGAGAGAGTGTGAGAGTGTGAGTGTGAGAGTGTGAGAGTGAGTGTGAGAGAGAGTGAGAGTGTGAGTATGAGAGAGTATGAGTGTGTGTGAGAGAGTGTGAGTGTGAGAGAGTGTGTGTGAGAGTGTGAGTGTGTGAGAGTGAGAGTGAGAAAGAGTGAGAGTGTGAGTGTGTGAGAGAGAGTGTGAGAGAGTGTGAGAGTGTGAGAGTGTGAGAGAGTGTGAGTGTGAGAGAGTGTGAGAGTGAGAGAGAGTGTGAGAGTGTGTGAGTGTGAGAGAGAGTGTGAGAGTGTGTGAGTGTGAGAGTGTGAGAGTGTGTGAGTGTGAGAGAGAGTGTGAGAGAGAGTGGAGTGTGAGAGGTGTGTGAAGAGTGTGAGAGAGTGTGAGTGTGAGAGAGTGTGAGAAGTGTGAGAGTGTGAAGTGTGAGAGTGTGAGAGTGTAGAGTGTGAGGTGAGAAGTGTGAGAGTGTGAGAGTGTGAGAGGTGAGAAGTGAGAGTGTGAGAGTGTGAGAGAGAGTGTGAGAGTGTGAGAGAGTGTGAGTGTGAGAGAGTGAGAGTGTGAGAGAGTGTGAGAGTGTGAGAGTGTGAGAAGAGTGTGAGAAAGAGTGTGAGTGTGAGAGAGTGTGAGTATGAGAGAGTATGAGTGTGTGGAGAGAGTGTGAAGTGTGAAGAGTGTGAGTGTGAGAGAGTGTGAGAGATGAGAGAGAGTGTGAGAGTGTGTGAGTGTGAGAGAGAGTGTGAGAGTGTGTGAGTGTGAGAGTGTGAGAGTGTGTGAGTGTGAGAGAGAGTGTGAGAGAGAGTGTGAGTGTGAGAGTGTGTGTGAGAGAGTGTGAGAGAGTGTGAGTGTGAGAGAGTGTGAGAGAGTGTGAGAGTGTGAGAGTGTGAGTGTGAGAGAGTGAGAGTGTGAGTGTGAGTGTGAGAGAGTGTGAGAGTGTGAGAGTGTGAGAAGTGAGAGTGTGAGAGTGTGAGAGAGAGTGTGAGAGTGTGAGAGAGTGTGAGTGTGAGAGAGTGAGAGTGTGAGAGAGTGTGAGAGTGTGAGAGTGTGAGAAGTGTGAGAAAGAGTGTGAGAAAGAGTGTGAGTGTGAGAGAGTGTGAGTATGAGAGAGTATGAGTGTGTGTGAGAGAGTGTGAGTGTGAGAGAGTGTGAGTGTGAGAGAGTGTGTGTGAGAGAGAGTGTGAGTGTGTGAGAGTGAGAGTGAGAAAGAGTGAGAGAGAGTGTGAGTGTGTGAGAGTGTGAGAGAGTGTGAGAGAGTGTGAGAGAGTGTGAGAGAGTGTGAGAGTGTGAGAGAGTGTGAGTGTGAGAGAGTGTGAGAGTGAGAGAGAGTGTGAGTGTGTGTGAGTGTGAGTGTGTGTGAGTGTGAGAGTGTGAGAGAGAGTGTGAGAGAGAGTGTGAGAGAGGTGTTAAAAAAAAAAAAAAGATTATGCTAAGATGGTGTGAAGATACAACTAAGAAAGCAGAAAAGGTTGTTGAGAAGGCTTAGGCTTTTGGAAAGAATTATCAAAGCTTATTTTTTGGGTAGCATTGAAAATTAGGTTGAACAAATATTCTGTTGGTGGGATGGAATGTGAAGGACCTGCCTAGAATGGGCCAACAGGCCTGCTGCAGTGTTCCTCCTTTCTTATGTTCTTATGTGTGAGAGAGTGTGAGAGTGTGAGTGTGAGAGTGTGAGAGAGAGAGTGAGCAAGTTGAATAGGAGTGGAGGCAAATGATTTTTCAAACTTGATGAGCTGTTAGTATGTGAGCAATGTGAGCAAGGTAACATCTGTGAAGGGATTTAGGGAAACTGGTTAGCCAGATTTGAGTCCTGGAGGTGGGATGTACAGTGCATGCACTCTGAAGGAGAGGTGGGGATAGTTACAATTTGTAGGGGCATATGAATTGTAGTATTAGTGCGCCTCTGACAAGACGGTGGTAGAGTGAATTATGATGAAAGTGTTTCTTCTTTTTTTGGGTCACCCAACCTTGGTGGGAGATGGCTGGTGTTAAAAAAAAAAAAAGATTATGCTAAGATGGTGTGAAGATACAACTAAGAAAGCAGAAAAGGTTGTTGAGAAGGCTTAGGCTTTTGGAAAGAATCAACCCTTTCATTGCCTTGTCCACAGATCTACATTATGAACACCAGGGTATGTTTTGACCTTAGCTCCTTCAGATAAGCTGTGAGCAGTAAATTTTGATCTAGACATGAGAGACTGGGTCTGTGTGGTGAGTGTGCACATTATAAAAAAAAAAAACTTGCCCCATGTAGTGCATAATGTGAAGAGGAAAACCCCCGACCTTGTGTCTGGTTTAAAATAGCAAATTTGAAAGTTTTCCAAGATGGTTTTAATGGTTTTATTATTTATTTCTTGGTAATATCTGACAGAATGGAAAACATACTACTGAAATAGAGATGATTTTGATTGGCTTCAGGACCAGAAGTAGCTTGAAATCAGGCTCAACTTAGCAGAAATATTAGATTTTTAACAATTTTCCCGAGGACGGGTAAGGCTCCCTTACACCCCTTGGTCTGTTTTAAGTTTTTATTTCTAGGTCTGATTCAATTATTGAGATGCCAAAAATCATGATCAATCATTCCTGGTTATATTTTAATATCTAAGAAATAAGGCAGCTCTTCAATTTTTTGTGATTACTATGATGAATTCAAAATGGAGGACAAGTGTAATATAGGGAAGACCTGAGAACATGATTAATGAATAGAGTAATTATTGTTTTAGTGCCTGGAATATCTACACTGCATATTTTAGATTTTTTAAAATAGAATTTTTAATTATGTGTAAAATTATCCACATTATCAATTTTGCGCATTTTATAGGGTAGTTTTGATAGTTGAATGGGTGGTTTCTTGTGTTCAATTGATAGAACAGAATGCATACTAGTGAAATAGCAAAGAATTTGGTTGATTGAACAAAGAAATTAACTTAAAATAGGACTCAAAGTGGGCAAAATCGAAGATGCGTAAATTGCCCCAGACCACTAAATTTGCGACTGCATAATTCCATAAATTTTAAGATTCTCTACCATTTCAGGAGAAATTTTTTTTTTCTTTTGAAAAAATCTCAACACAGTGAATCCTGGTCAAGCAAGACTGGTACACCAATAGGGCATATAAGTGAAGAGTGGAGGGAAGGTGCAGTAGGAGGAGGAATGAGGGTTTGAAAGTTGTTTTGAAAGATGGGCAAGCATGTATAATGCAGTTAGAGTGGAGCGATAGAGGACAAGGAATTTTTGGGATTTAATATTCTGTCAGAGCAAAAGGTAATATCTATGAAAGGGTTCAGAAAAGCTGGACTTAAGAGTTTAGGTTGTGGTAAGTACATTGCCTTTACTTTAACCCTTTCACTGTCCAAACCCTCAAACTTAATATTGTTTCCAGTGTAAACTTTAAAAAAAAAAAAAAATCTGAAATGGTAATTATATTTTTCTGAAGGTAATGACACCAAAAGTATGAAATTTGATGGAAACCTAATGGAATTATGCAGACACAAATTTAGAGGTCTGGGTGCAATTTACACAGCTATTTTGCCAACTTCAAGTTCTATTTGAAGTTAATTCCATTGTTCCATTTGAACAAATTCTTAGCTATTTCACTAGTATGTCTTCCATTCTATCAACTGAACACAAGAAACCACCCATTCAACTATTACAACTATCCTATAAAGTGCACAGAAGTTGGTAATTTGGCCTGTTTTACACAAAATTAAAAAAATACCAATTTAAAAATAGTGCAAAATATGCAATGTAAACATTCCTGACACTAAAACAACATCTCTGTTCACTAATCACATCCCTCATGTTTGCTTGCATATTTAAGGGTTTCCTCCTAACTAGCTCAGAACCAGATGAAGAGTCTATAGTTAGACCAAAAATATTCATGTTATTTCTGTAATGTTAAATGTGGGTTATTTGTATATACTGTACATACAAACATGCAATACTAGTGTCACCAACACACTAATCTTATGCCTGTTATGATATACAGAAATTAGTGTTACAGTGATTATAGGCATCTTGGTAGGAACTGAATTGTCATGAAGATGCCAGGAAGTCTCTCGACATCACTGAGGATTTATTAATTATATTGTAATATATACATATCTATATAATCGTTCACTACTAATCTGTATGCATCAGGAGAGGTCACTAAAACTAAATTTTCAATGCTAAAAAAAAAATGCCTGTAGCAGTTGCCATACACAGTACATAGTACTATATATCTGGAGTATAAATAATCATGAGAAGTATGTAATTATATACACAATACTGTAAACAGTATATGTAAGGGTGTTACTGATTGGAAATTTGATTGGCATATAGTTGTTAACATTGTGCATCATAAGCAATGATGCACCACATCACTAGAGCCTCTCTCAACTTTTTCGCACTTAGTTTGTCTGGAATCCAACACCACTGACACACTCGTCACCACTCTTGGAGTCTTCCTTACAACAATGCAAAGCCAATAGATGAAGCTGCATGTTACACCTTCACCTGAGAACAATAATTAAACCAAGCAATACAGAGAAGCACTAAGCATTTTGGAAGCTAAAAACCCTGAGAAACATAACTACGAGAATTTATGGATCTTTGGTATACAGAATTATGGTGACTGAATGAAGAGTAAAACCTTGATTTAACAGAAATATTTAATGGACAAAATCTGTGGCTGCACAACATCCAGAAATAAAGTCTGTTAAATCCAGACTTATCAGTTATTTTTCATTCTGCTGGGTAAATTTATATCTGATTTAACAGAGAAAGTCTATTAAACCATAATTCTTTGTTACTGTAGAGATCTGCTGAGTGTATACATTTCTGTATTTAATGGACAAGGTTCATTAAATCTACAATAGTCAGTTATTGCTACGATGATGGATTGACAATATCATCATTCAAATTTAATGAACAATTGACTTTAACAGATACTTGCTCCTCCATTACTCATTTAAATCCAAAGTTCACTTTAATGATTTTTATATGTATATGTGCATGTGTGTGTGTGTGTATGTATATGTGTGTGTGTGTGTGTGTGTGTGTCTGTACTCACCTAGTTGTGGTTGCAGGGGTCGAGTCATAGCTCCTGGCCCCACCTGTTCACATGCATGTGAATGTGTGTGCATGTGAATATGTACGCGTGTGAATGTGTATGCGTGTGAATGCATATGCATGTGAATGTGTGTGCATGTGAAAGCATGTGAATGTGTGAATGTTGTGGACACCCAAATCATGTGTCACGGGAAAACTTACACCAACATGTAAGGATGGCTACATATATATAGTTTAAAAAATGCATCCGACCAATTTCATAATACTGTATGTAAAAAAAAAAAATGTTTTGAGACTGGTAAGATGTGCATTCAAGTAACTGATGTAGCCATCCTTACAAATAAATGTTAGTGTTTTTATGATGTGCAACTTGGTGAACATCCTGTCCTATCACTGTGATAATTAGACAATAACTCTGTATTGAAAAACTCCTAAAGATTAATCTCAAGTTGTGACAATACCACAGTTTTATCCTTTCAACAGACACATGTATGTATCATGTATCAATAAACAAAATTATGATATAGTTACAAGGCACAATTCAGACCCACTCAAACATTCATTATTTAAGTTTTGATACTTGTTTTGTGAACATAATTATGTACACCATACTCTCAAGCATTCAGCCTTTGTTCCTAAACAAGAAAAATGCTCCAGCCACTGAAATTATTTTACAACCCACAAATAACGGAGTATATCAGGAAAATGTATCCAACAGTTTATCTACAGAAACTTAAAAGTAACCCGTTAAAAAAAATTACACAAAAAAGCATGCAATAAAAGACAAAGCCAAGAGATATAGCATTTTATATTTGAATGATGTTTCCCTTCTAAGCTGTATAACAGCACCACTACAGCTAAGTACCCCTCTACTACTCACTACAATCTACAACTAAACATTAGCACTTTCTCTCTTATGAGAAAAACTTTCCCAGTGAGAAAAATCTAAAGTTTTTACAAACAATTTTGACCACAAAGTACTATTATGTACATCATAAAATTCATGGACATATACCAGATATGAATTTTGTTTTCGATATGCTACTGAAGTTAAGGGAAGTGTTCCTTATTACTTCCATTATGGTAATATAAATATTAAAAATCATCCTTCAAATCACTAATCATTATTACATATACATGTGTGTGTATGTGTTGAATGTTGGGAGGGACTTTTTCTCAGCTGTTGTATCTGAGCTCCTCTGCAAAGACTGATTATGTTTGAGTGAGGTGAAAGTGTTGAATGATGATGAAAGTACAGTGGACCCCCGGATTACGTCATTATTTCGTTCCAGAATGCTGTTCAAGTGCCGTTACCGAACGAATTTGTTCCCATAAGGAATAATGTAAATTATATTAGTTCTTTTAGATCCCCAAAAATACACTTACATAATTGTTAGAGTTTGGAGCCAAACGTAAACCGGGGGTCCTCTGTATTTTCTTTTTCAGGATTTTCTTTCTTTTTGGGTCACCCTGCCTCGGTGGGAGACGGCCGACTTGTTGAGAAAAAAATATATATATACGTATACAGTGGTACCTCTACTTACAAGCAGCTCCCAACTCAAACAATTATGTAAGTGAAATTTTGTAGGTGATTTTGTAAGTGTATTTTTGGGGGTCTGAAATGGATTAACCTAATTTTCATTATTTCTTATGGGAAAAAACTCCTTCGGTATTGGCACTTGAATAGCCGACTGGAACGAATTTTGCTCGTAAGTAGAGGTACCACTGTAGTACAGTGGTACCTCGAGTTACGATGGTCCCCAAAATCGCCCTTTTATGTAAGTTTATTTTTTTAAATGCTTTTGTAAGTATATTTTTGGGGGTGTAAAAGGACTAGTCTATTTTACATTATTCCTTATGGGGATAAATTCGTTTGGTAATGGCACTTGAACAGCATTCTCGAACGAAAAAATATCGTAACTCGAGGTACCACTGTATATATATACTATACAGTGGACCCCCGAGTAACGAACACCCCGGAAATCGTACAATTATGTAAGAATAATATTGTAAGTACTTTTGTAAGTGTATTTTTGGGGGTCTGAAATGGACTAACCTACTTGACATTATTTCTTAAGGGAGTAAATTCGTTCTGTAATGGCACTTGAGCAGGCTTCTGGAATGAATTTTGTTCGTTACTCGGGGGTCCACAGTATATATATTTTTTTTTCAACAAGTCGGCCGTCTCCCACCGAGGCAGGGTGACCCAAAAAGAAAGAAAATCCCCAAAAAGAAAATACTTTCATCATCATTGAACACTTTCGCCACACTCATACATAATCACTGTCTTTGCAGAGGCGCTCAGATACAACAGCTGAGAATAAGTCCCTACCAACTGTCACTATCCCAGACCCCTCATTTAAAGTGCAGGCATTGCACTTCCCATTTCCAGGACTCAAGTCCAACTAAATCAATTAACTGGTTTCCCTGAATCCCTTCACAAAATATTACCCTGCTCACACTCCAACAGCTCGTCAGGTCCCAAAAACCATTCGTCTCCATTCACTCCTATCTAACACGCTCACACATGCTTGCTGGAAGTCCAAGCCCCTCGCCCACAAGCATCCTTTACCCCCTCCGTCCAACCTTTTCGAGGACGACCCCTACCCCACCTTCCTTCCTTCCCTCATATAAATATATATATATATATATATATATATATATATATATTATAATTATTATTATATATATATATATATATATATATATATATATATATATATATATATATATAATATATATATATATATATATATATATATATATATATATATATTATATATATATATATATATATATATATATATATATATATATATATATATATATATATATATATATATATATATATATATATATATATATATATATATATATATATATATATATATATATATATATATATATATATATATATATATATATATATATATATATATATATATATATATATATATATATATATATATATATATATATATATATATATATATATATATAATATATATATATACACAAAAAAAAAAAAAAAAAAAATTAATATACAAGATTTTTACATCATTCTATTTGAAAATATTTAAATTTGTATTTGAGGCACAAAATTTGTATTTGAAAACACGAGCTTAGAAAGTATCAAGCCAATGATGCAGAAAGGTTCAGAATGGATATGAATTAACTACAATTCTCTGAGTATCTAATAAACAGTTTGATTTCTATGTATAATTTTATTCTAGAAACTTCTTAGATATGTACAACTGCATCCCTTATGATGAGGAAGATTAGAATATCTATACAAAAGGAGATGGATAGAAAGAAAGAGGAGGAAGAGAGGGATAGGGAAGGAGGATGAGTTTAGGGATCCTAGAAAGATAAAAATTACCATTTTAGAAATCATGAGTTTAGCTGTAGAAAGAGGTACAGTGGTACCCCGAGTTTCGTACAGCTCCCAACTCGAACAATTATGTAAGTGTATTATTGTAAGTGCTTTTGTAAGTGTATTTTTGGGGGTCTGAAACGGACTAATCTAATTTACATTATACCTTATGGGAATAAATTCGTTCGGTAAAGGCACTCGAACAGCCTTCTGGAACGAATTATAGCCGAAACTCGGGGGTACCACTGTATAACAATAAGGTGTACATGTCAAAAGCCCCTTTATGTGCAGAGCACTTTGGGCAAACTTAAGATTAATAAGGCAATATTAGTGTTATAAATGTACATATTGTCATTTCAAATATCAAAGTTCAATGTCAAATAACAAATTTCAATTTTTTTTTATTTCCTTGCAAGTTTACAATGTGGTTGACATATTGTGTAGGAAATATATTTACTTTGGTAGTTTTTAAAGTGAGGGTTTACAATGATTTGTAGTGCCTTGGCATTAAGGGCAGTCTAAACTTAATAGATTACTGATTACTTAGCACTAAGATGTACAAAACATAGGTTGACCAGGTTGCACTAATTATACAATTAAATATATGTTATTCAACATTTGCATTAGGTTAAAATATGAGAATTTATTGTACTCTGAGTATTTACTTTTGAGGTTCTGAGGCTAGGGGCGGTGGAGAGTAAGTTGGTAGCTATGTAGGTAAAGTTAAGTACGTACTGAGTATTTAGTTTTGGGCGAGTAGGTGGTTTTTAAGTCTTGAATTGATGTACAGACAGGGTTCCTTTGGTATTCACTGGTAATGAATTCCAAATTTAGGGGTCCGTTATGTGCATAGAGTTTTTACATAGTGTGAAATGGACACAATGAACATCAAAGAGTGATCTGTGTCTTGTGTTATGGGCATGTGTCCTGTTAAGGTTGGTAAGAAGTTTGAGTGGAGGGTTTATATTTGAGTGTAGTGTTCTATGTATGTAGTAGGCACAATAATAAGTATGGATGTTCATTATGGTGAGTAAGTTTAGACTTTTGAATATTGGTGGAGTATGCTGTCTGGAGTGGGAATTTATCATCATTCTGCATGTAAACAAAAAATGGCTTATAAATAGGGTTCGCTACTATCCATAGTTTCAGGTATCCATGGTAGGTCTTGGAACGTATCCTCCATGGATATGGAAAGACCACTGCATATACATACTCTACATCAGTTTGGTTGCTAAACTTATTTTGTGATAAATAAATAACCTGCATATTCTGGGCTGACAGATTCTGCACCTGAGACTACCACCACTATTTACTGTATATTACCAGCCATAAGTCACTCTCAGCTATAAGATGTTTGGGAAAGGGAGAGGATACTATCTTAAATAATCAGGCATTTTGTTTAACCTCAGATATAAGGTGAGGGGGGTATATCTTGAGCTCTCACAGATTGGAGTAAATCTACAACTATCACCAAATTTTGGGTATATTTAAACCTTAAACTGTCCAAATGTAGATTTACGTTCACTCGGGCAGCGCTCCGATTCTTTTTTTTTTTTTAAGTGAAGAGGGCGTTATTGTATAAGTTATAAGATAAAAAAAATTTTTTAGGATCAGTACTTACCGAGATATAAGCCCGCAGAGTTAGCGCTGGATGCTCACCTGACGGTAACAGAGTCCTGCCGCTTGCAGAAGTGTTGCCAATATACAGTGGACCCCCGAGTTTCGTAAAAACTTCACTCCTGAAGTCTGCTCAAGTGCCATTACCGAACGAATTTACCCCCTTAAGAAAAAATGTCACGTAGGTTAGTCTATTTCAGACCCCCAAAAATACTTTTCCACAAGCACTTACAATATTATACTTACATAAATGTACGATTTCCGGGGTTTACGAAACTCGGGGGTCCACTGTATCTTTTTTCTATTTTTTATATTATTTTATATAATATTTATGTTCTGATAATTACAATTTATAGTAGTTCTTGTGATTTCATAGCAAATCTTTGTTCTGACACTAATATTAGGTACTGAAATTGTACTCAAATAGTCACAAACACACTGACAGGTGAACATTTTCACCTGCCTTGGTCATTTACTATTGTCTAGAAATATACACAAAGTATTTATAGGTCCAAGCAATGTTTTAGACATGCTGGAGTATATATGAAACTCCTTAAAGCATGGTGAAAGACTGGGTGTCATTAAACTGCTGACAGTGCAGCAGTGGTTTGACACTTGATGATCATGCATTTCTGCAGGGAACCCCTGGCTTTGTTTGTTGTGTATAAATATCAACTTTAACATCTACAGAGGAAGAAAATTTTGTGGTAAGAGGTTACTAACCAACTTCATCCTTTCATTTGAGTACAAAGACCTACTAAATGGCACAGGGCACAACCCTAATAAATTTTTAATCCTATATTTGCACTCTTCCATTCATTTTTGGTGCATTTCTAGCTCGATATCAAATTTAGGCCCCATTTCCTTGCATAAAATGTCCTGGAAAACAATAAATTTCCAACTCAGTTTTTACATTAATTTTAAACTAATGATCCTTCATCTGAACATCTACAGCTAATTCAACAAATAACAATCATTTTCAAAGACACGTGTTTCTAAAACAGAATTTTATAAGTATTTGTTGCAATTTTTATTTGAAAATAGTATAGATATTAAAGTTTCTCCACCACAAATGGACAAGATTTGCATTGTAATAATATATAAACTTACCTGAAGTATTAGTTTTTCTGCAGCGTCAAGATGTTCACGAAGATTTTTGTCTGTTTCACTTGTAATGTCTGCTTTCTCATATACAGGGGGCTCAATGTCTTCTACAACTTCCTTCAAAGGTTCACTAGGTTCCTGCAGAGGTTCAATGTGAATGGGATCAGGAATAACTTCATCTACAGGTAATGGGTCCTTCCCATCTGCAGAAAGGCAAGACTGCTTCGTCTTCCTCAGATGGTGGAAAAACATAAGTACATTCTTCATGCAGTGCTCCATCAGGAATGATTTGAGATTCAATATCTGAAAGAACATCTTCTGGAACCTCAGATTTTGCTGCATATATTGAAGAGTCGATGTTTTTTTCACCAGGTTCCTGCAGAAGTTTAATGTGAATGGGATCAGGAATAACTTCATCTACAGGTAATGGGTCCTTCCCATCTGCAGGAGAAGGGAAGACAGTTTCATCTTCCTCAGATGGAGGAAAAACATAAATACGTTCTTCATGTAGTGAACTATCAGGAATGATTTGAGATTCAATATCTAAAAGAATATCCTCTGGAACAACCTCAGATTTGGCAAGACTTACCGGAGAACCCAGGTTTTGTGATACTACAACTTCCTCAAATTGCCCTACTACCGGCCTAACTTTTAGATACTCATAGTCGAGACTGCTCTCTGCCTCAGGTTCTGGCCCACTGACTGACTGTGACTCAGGTTCTGTCTTATCAACTACTTGTGACTCAGGCTCTGTCTTATCAACTACTTGTGACTCAGGCTCTGTCTTATCAACTACTTGTGACTCAGGCTCTGTCTTATCAACTACTTGTGACTCAGGCTCTGTCTTATCAACTACTTGTGACTCAGACTCATAAACTATTTGTTGCTCAAGCACTGGTTCATCTGTTTGTGGCATGGGCTCATCAACTGTTTGTTTCTCAGCCTCTGGTTCATCAACTGTTTGTGAATTGAAATCTTGTTCATCTACTTGTGGTTCCATCTCTGGTTCATAAACTGCTTGTGGTTCAAGCTCTGGTTCTTCAACTGCTTGTGGTTCAAGCTCTGGTTCTTCAACTGCTTGTGGTTCAAGCTCTGGTTCTTTAACTGCTTGTGGTTCAAGCTCTGGTTCTTCAACTGCTTGTGGTTCAAGCTCTGGTTCTTCAACTGCTTGTGGTTCAAGCTCTGGTTCTTCAACTGCTTGTGGTTCAAGCTCTGGTTCTTCAACTGCTTGTGGTTCAAGCTCTGGTTCTTCAACTGCTTGTGGTTCAAGCTCTGGTTCTTCAACTGCTTGTGGTTCAATCTCTGGTTCTTCAACTGCTTGTGGTTCAAGCTCTGGTTCTTCAACTGCTTGTGGTTCAAGCTTTGGTTCATCAACTGCTTGTGATTCAAGCTCTGGTTCATCAACTGCTTGTGGTTCATCAACTACTGGTGGTTGAAGCTCTGGTTCATCAACTTGCCGTGGATAAGGCTCCAGCATGTCATTAGTTATAGAGTCAGTCACGTGTGTGTCAGGAGCCAGAACCTGGGCCTTCCCTCCTACATCACTACCAGCTATTAAAACCTCAGGCTTCTGCTGGATGTTGGCTGCTTTTTTTGCTGACTCTTCTGGCTGAGCAGCTCCAGAGCTGAGTGGCTGGATAAAAAAGGCAAATTTTGTTAGTTGGCAATTATTAGTAGTAAGGAAATTATATGAGTCCATGAATTACTTTAAAAAAACATGTGCAAGCAATGAGTTATCATTCTCGCTTAAACTGACACAAATCATGCAAAAGTAGTGAAAATATTCAAAGTTTTATCACCATAACTTATTTAAGGTTACAAAAAACAAACATTAAAATATGAATGGAAATGGTTAAATGAATATTACTCAAACAAATATATTAATGCAACACAGAGCAATCACAGACAGGCGATCTTAATGCAAACCAAGCCACGGGGAATGGAAATGTTTGCCTCATGATCTTTCACACTTTTCTGTGCTTCATCAGGAGCTATGCATTGTTGCAGTAGCTACAACATTTAGACTGAAGAAACGTTTTCTCAGAGGAAAGGTAACATACTGATGCTAGCTGGCCTCTTCTAAGGCAGAAGAAACCAGAGTTAACACGATACATTTCTTCTGAGAAAACATCCCCTCAATCTACGTGTTGCAGTTTCTGCAACATTGGATAGCTCTAAATGAAACATGGTAAAGTATGAGATCTTAAGCTGCAGATTTCCATTGACTGTGAGTTGTTTTCTATTAATGTAATATTTTTATTTAATCAGATTACAGTGGTACCCCGACTTACGATGGTCCCCAAACACACCCTTTTATGTAAGTTGATTTTTTTAAATGCTTTTGTAAGTGTAATTTTGGGGGTCTAAAAGGACTAGTCTATTTTACATCATTTCTTATGGAGATAAATTCGTTTGGTAATGGCACTTAAACAGCATTCTGGAATGAAAAAATATCGTAAGTCGGGGTACCACTGTACTTTCAACAAATTACCAAAGCAAAGCATACCATCTAAAAATTAATGATTTTCATGCAAATACAAGAATTTCAATGCTAGCAAATAATTCAATCCATTCTAGAAACATACAATGAGCATACAAAGGAAGCATCAAGAGCAGCACCAGAAGATCTGCTTCTATCCACAACATTAATGGAATAAAATAGATCAAAATTAATATACACTGACATAATACAGAGGAAAGGGGAGGGGTGTGTGTGTATACTCACCTAGTTGTGGTTGCAGGGGTTGAGTCACAGCTCTTATCCCCGCCTCTTCACTGGCCGCTACTTGGTCACTCTACCCGCTCCATGAGCTTTATCATACCTCTTCTTAAAGCTATGTATGGAGCCTGCCTCCACTACATCGCTTCCTAAACTATTCCACTTCCCGACCACTCTGTGACTGAAGAAATACTTCCTAACATCTCTGTGATTCATCTGAGTCTTCAACTTCCATCTATGTCCCCTTGTTGCTGTGTCCCATCTCTGGAACATTCTGTCTCTGTCCACTTTGTCAATTCCTCTCAGTATCTTATATGTTGTTATCATGTCCCCCCTATCTCTCCTGTCCTCCAGTGTCGTCAGGTCGATTTCCCTTAACCTCTCCTCATAGGACATACCCCTTAGCTCTGGGACTAGTCTTGTTGCAAACCTTTGCACTTTCTCAAGCTTCTTCACGTGCTTGGCTAGGTGTGGGTTCCAAACTGGTGCTGCATACTCAAGTATGGGCCTAACATACACAGTATACAGGCTCCTGAAGGATTCTTTATTAAGATGTCGGAATGCTGTTCTTAGGTTTTCTAGGCGCCCATATGCTGCAGCAGTTATTTGGTTGATGTGCGCCTCAGGAGATGTTCCTGGTGTTATACTCACCCCAAGATCTTTTTCCTTGATTGAGGTTTGCAGTCTCTGGCCCCCTAGACGTAACTCCATCTGCGGTCTTCTTTGCCCTTCCCCAATCTTCATGACTTTGTACTTGGTGGGGTTGAACTCCAGGAGCCAATTGCTGGACCAGGCTTGCAGCCTGTCCAGATCCCTTTGTAGTTCTGCCTGGTCCTCGTCCGATTGAATTCATCTCATCAACTTCACATCATCTGCAAACAGGGACACTTCGGAGTCTATTCCTTCCATCATGTCGTTCACAAATACCAGAAACAGCACTGATCCCAGGACTGACCCCTGTGGAACCCCGCTCGTCACCAGCGCCCACTCTGACACCTCGCCACGTACCATGACATGCTGCTGTCTTCCTGACAGGTATTCCCTGATCCATTGTAGTGCCTTCCCTGTTACCCCTGCCTGGTCCTCCAGCTTCTGAACTAATCTCTTGTGTGGAACTGTGTCAAATGCCTTCTAACAATCCAAGAATATGCAATCTACCCACCCCTCTCTCTCTTGTCTTATTGCTGTCACCCTGTCGTAGAACTCCAGTAGGTTTGTGACACAGGATTTCCCGTACCTGAAACCGTGTTGGCTGTCGTTGATAAGCTCATTCCTTTCTAGGTGCTCCACCACTCTTCTCCTGACTATCTTCTCCATGACCTTGCATACTATACATGTCAGTGACACTGGTCTGTAGTTTAGTGCTACGTTCCTGTCTCCTTTTTTAAAAATTGGAACTACATTTGCTGTCTTCCATACCTCAGGTAGTTGCCCTGTTTCGATAGATGTGTTGATGATCGTTGTTAGGGGTACACATAGCTCCTCTGTTCCCTCTCTCAGGACCCATGGAGAGATGTTCTCCGGCCCCATCGCCTTTGAGGTATCTAGCTCGCTTAGTAGCCTCTTCACTTCCTCCTCAGTTGTGTGTATTGTGTCCAGCACCTGATGGTGTACCCTACCTCTCCTCCTTTCTGGAGGCCCTTCTATCTCCTCTGTGAACACCTCTTTGAATCTCATGTTGAGCTCCTCACACACTTCACGGTCATTTCTTGTGACCTCCCCTCCTACCTTCTTCAGCCTGATCACCTGGTCCTTGACTTGTTCTCCTCCTGATGTGGCTGTACAGCAGCTTTGGGTCAGATTTGGCTTTCGCTGCTATGTCATTCTCGTACTGACTTTGGGCCTCCCTTCTGATCTGTGCATATTCATTTCTGGCTCTACGACTGCTCTCCATATTCTCCAGGGTTCTTTGCCTTCTGTATCTCTTCCATTCCCTTGCACACTTGGTTTGGCTTCCCTGCACCTTTGGGTGAACCATGGGCTCATCCTGTCTTTTTCGCTTCTCCTGTTACCCTTGGGTATAAACCTCTCCTCAGCTTCCTTGCAAATTGTTGTCATATATTACATCATCTCATCTACTGACTTCCCTGCCATCTCTCTGTCCCACTGAACTCTGTGCAGGAAGTTCCTCATGCCCACATAGTCACCTTTCTTGTAGTTTGCCTTCATTCGTGCAGCCCTTCCTGCTTCCCCCTCCACTTGTAACTCTATGTATTCGAAACTTAGAACCATATGATCACTGGCCCCAAGGGGGCTTTCATGTGTGATGTCCTCAATATCTGCACTACTCAGGGTGAATACTAGGTCCAGTCTCGCTGGTTCGTCCTCTCCTCTCTCTCTGGTAGTGTCCCTTACGTGTTGGTACATGAGATTTTCCAGTACCACCTCCACCTCCACGTTTCTTGGCCCCCATGTGGCTCTAAGTTCTCCCAATCAATTTCTTTATGGTTGAAGTCACTCATGATCAGTAGCTTCGCCCTGCTCGCACGAGCCCTTCTGGCCACTTCTGCCAGTGTGTCAATCATTGCTCTGTTACTCTCATCATACTCTTGCCTTGGCCTCCTGCTGTTCTGTGGTGGGTTATACATCACTGCAATTACCACCTTGGGACCTCCAGACTGTAGCATCCCTACTATGTAATCCCCAGCTTCTCCTCTGTCTCCTGTCTCAAGCTCGTCAAAATCCCATCGGTTTTTGATCAGCAGTGCAACTCCTCCACCCCCTCTGTTCCCTCTGTCTTTCCTCAGGATCTGGTGTGTGTCTGTGTGTGTGTGTCTGTGTACTCACCTAATTGTGGTTGCAGGGGTCGAGACTCAGCTCCTGGCCCCGCCTCTTCACTGTCCGCTACTGGGTCTCTGCTCTCCCTGCTCCATGAGCTTTATCATACCTTATCTTAAAACTATGTATGGTTCCCGCCTCCACTATATCATTCGCTAGACTATTCTACTTCCTGACTACTCTATGGCTGAAGATATGCTTCCTAACATCCCTTTGACTCATCTGAGTCTTCAGCTTTCAATTGTGCCCCCTTGTTTCTTTGTTCCCTCTCTGGAACATCCTGTCACTATCTACCTTGTCGATTCCCCGCAGTATTTTGTATGTCGTTATCATGTCTCCTCTAACCCTTCTATCCTCCAGTGTTGTTAGTCCTATTTCCCTCAACCTTTCTTCATAGGACAGTTCCCCGAGTTGTGGAACTAGCCTTGTCGCAAACCTTTGCACTTTCTCTAGTTTCTTGACGTGCTTGACCAAATGTGGGTTCCAGACTGGAGATGCATACTCTAGTATGAGCCTGACGTACACGGTGTACAGTGTCTTGAAAGATTCCTTGTTAAGGTAACGGAATGCTAATCTTAGGTTTGCCAGTCTCCCATATGCTGCCGCAGTTATCTGGTTGATGTGTGTTTCTGGAGACGTGCTTGGCGTTATACTCCCCCCGAGGTCTTTCTCCTTTGACGAGGTTTGTAGCCTTTGTCCACCTAGCCTGTACTCTGTCGGCGGTCTTCTTTACCCTTCTCCGATATTCATGACTTTGTATTTGGTGGGATTAAATTCGAGAAGCCAGTTGCTAGACCAGATGTCAAGCCTGACCAGGTCTCTTTGAAGTCCTGCTTGGTCCTCATCCGATGTGATTCTCCTCATTAATTTCACATCATCTGCGAACAGAGACACTTCTGAGTCTATCCCATCCGTCATGTCATTCACATATACCAAGAATAGCACTGGTCCTAGGACTGACCCCTGCGGTACACCGCTCGTCACAGGCGCCCACTGTGATACCTCATCACGCACCATGACTCATTGTTGCCTACCTGCGAGGTATTCCCTGATCCATTCCAGTGCCCTTCATGTTATACACGCTTGTTCTTCCAACTTCTTTACTAATCTCATATGAGGAACTGTTTCGAAGGCCTTCCTGCAGTCCAGGAAAATGCAATCAACCCACCCTTCTCTCTCTTGCCTTACCTCTGTTACTTTATCATAGAACTCCAGGAGGTTTGTTACACATGGTTTGCCTTCCCTGAATCCGTGCTGTCTGGCGTTGATTATCCTGTTCAGTTCCAGATTCTCCACCATTCTTTTCCTGATGATTTTCTCCAAGACTTTGCACACTATACACGTAAGTGACACCGGTCTATAGTTTAGTGCCTCTTTTCTGTCTCCTTTTTTAAAGATGGGGACTACGTTGGCCTTTTTCCATACCTCAGGAAGCTGCCAAGTTTCAAGGGATGTGTTGACTATTATGGTTAGTGGCACACTAAGTACCTCAGCTCCTTCCCGAAGGACCCACGGGGAGATATTGTCCAGACCCATCGCCTTTCAGGTATCAAGGTCACTGAGTAACTGCTTTACCTCCTCCTCAGTTGTGTGTATGCCCTCCAGCACTTGATACATCCCTTGTTGGTGACACACACCGTCCTGTCTACCCAGCTGCCTTCCTGCCTCCACTGTGAATACTTCCTTAAACCTCGAGTTGAACTCCTCACATACCTCTTGATCGTTATTTGTGAGTTCCCCATCTTCTCTCCTCAGCCTTATCACCTGATCCTTGACTGTTGTCTTCCTTCTGATGTGACTGTACATCAGTTTCGGGTCAGACTTGACTTTCGATGCTATGTCATTTTCCGTACTGTTTCTGGGCCTCCCTCCGTACCTGTGCATACTCGTTTCTTGCTCTTCGACTAATCTCTTTGTTTACTTGGGTTCTTTACCTTCTGTACCTTTTCCATTCTCTAACACTCTGAGTCTTTGCCTCCCTGCACCTTTGGGTAAACCAGGAGCTCTTTTTGGCCTTCCCATTTAATCTTTTTCCTTTGGGTATAAACCGTTCCTCTGCCTCCTCGCACTTTGTCGCTACATATTCCATCATTTCATTTACTGACTGTCCTTCCATTTCCCTTTCCCACTGAATCTCCTGCAGGAAAATCCTCATACCCGTGTAGTCCCCTCTTTTAAAGTCTGGTTTATCTCTTTCAGTACCATTTTCCCTCTCTACCTGTAGCTCTACAATGTACTCAAAGCTCAGCATCATATGGTCGCTGGCTCCCAGGGGGCTCTCGTGTGTTATATCCTTGATATCTGAGCTGTTCAGGGTGAATACAAGGTCCAGCCTTGCTGGTTCGTCCTCTCCTCTCTCTCTGGTCGTGTCCCTGATATGTTGGTGCATCAGGTTTTTTCCAGTACCACGTCCATCATCTTGGCTCTCTAAGTTTATGGACCCCCACATGGTTCTTGGTTCTCCCAGTTGATCTCCTTTTGGTTGAAATCGCCCATGACCAGTAACTTCGCTCTGCTCATGTGCGCTTTTCTTGCCACCTCCGCCAGAGTGACCACCATTGCTCTGTTGTTCTCGTCATATTCCTCTCCTGGCCTCCTGCAGTTCTGTGGTGGGTTATACATCACTGCAATGACTATCTTGTGCTCCCCAGACTGGATGGTACCTACTATAGTCCCTTTCTCGACACACCTCCATTCCTTCCATTTTCCTCTCATCTCTTCCTTTCTTTCTTAATTCCTTCCTTCATCCTTTCCTCCTTCCTTACTTCTTCTTTCCTTCCTTCCTCTCATCTCTTCTTTCCTTCCTTCCTTCCTCTAATATCTTCCTTCCTTACTTTCTTTCTTTCTTTCTTTCTTCCTTCCTTCCTTCCTTCCGGTATCCTGGGCATTTCTTTCGGTCACAAACTCCTCAAAACCATGAAATTTATCTTCAGAGACACTTCCATCTGTGTTAGAGCTATCACTGAGGAAGAGAACAGTCCCAGATGAGCCAAGGAGTCAGATAATTCTTACCGCTAGGGATGCTGAACAAGGACTACTGAAATTTCGTTCCCACAATGCACCAATAACTGCCCAATTTTTTTTATACTGCGCACACTGACCACACAGACCCATTCTCTCACATGTAGGCCTACCAGCATTCTCCTGCTTGATCTGAGGCCGCTAGAATTTATGCGTCTTAATACATCCGAAACATTGGCTCGTAAGACGTATATATACGACCGAAACAGTCAAAGGCTTAAGAAGCAAAGTGGCATACACAGTGTGGTAAGGCATGGCGAGACTGCCAGTTCTGACAAATGTGCAGCTGAAAAATATGTGCGTGAATTCAAGGACTATGTAGAGGCTGAAAAATTCCTCCCCCAACAAGTGTTCAATTGTGACGAAACAGGCCTCTTTTGGAAGAAAATACCAAAGAGAACCAACATCACGCAGGAGGAAAAGGCACTGCCAAGACACAAGCCTATAATTGACAGGCTAACTCTCATGTTCTGTAGTAATGCTAGTAGGGATTTCAAAGTGAAGCCTTTACTGGCATATCACTCTGAAAATCCCAGAGTGTTCAAGAAAAATAGTGTCGCCAAGGCTAATTTGTGTGTGATGTGGAAGGCTAACAGTAAGGCATGGGTCACGAGGGAAATTTTCCTTGTTTGGTTCAATGAAGTGTTTGGCCTCAGTGTGAAGAAATACCTCCTGGAAAATAAATTGGAACTCAAGTGCCTCCTGGTAATGGACAATGCACATGCTCATACTCCAGACTTGGATGACCAAATGGTGGAGGAGTTTCGTTTCATCACAGTGAAGTTCTTGCCCCCTAATACCACTCCTCTCATCCAGCCCATGGAGTAGCAGATCATTTCAAACTTCAAAAAACTCTACACCAAAGCTTTGATGTGACCTCAGACATTCAATTGACCCTAAGAGAGTTCTGGAGGAATCACTTCAATATCCTCCATTGCATAAACCTTATAGGTAAGGCTTGGGAGGGAGTGACTTCCAGGACTTTGAACTCTGCTTGGAGAAAATTGTGGCCAGATTGTGTCCAAGAGAGGGATTTTGAAAAGTTTGGGTCTGACCCTGAGGACCCTATGCCAGTTGTGGAATGTACTGTGGCATTAGGGAATTCCATGGGGTTGAATGTGAGTGGCGAGGATGTGGAAGAGTTGGTGAAGGACCACAATGAAGAGCTAACCACTGAAGAGCTGCAAGAGCTTCATCTGGAACAGCAACAGACCACAGCTCAGGAAATTGCTTCATAGGAGGAGGAAGAGAGAGGGAAGAAGGGGCCTTCTTCAGAGATTAAGGAGTTTTGTGCAATGTGGGGTAGGGTGCAAACATTTATGGAGGAACATCACCCTAACAAAGCTGTTACAGGCCGTATCTGCGACATGTTCAATGGCAATCTCGTGTCCCATTTTAGGGAAATTTTAAAGAGACGCCAGAAACAGAGCTCTCTAGACAGATATTTAGTGCCACAGTTGTGCTGTGACTCTCAAGCTGGTCCTAGCGGCATTAAAAACAAAGAAGGGAAGTAACCCCAGAAAAGGACTTGGTACCTGAAGTCTTTATGGAAGGGGATTCCCCTTACAAACAGTAATTTCTCCATCCTCTCCCCTCCTCCCGTCTTCTATACTCCAACAACAGTCTTCAATAAAGGCAAGTGTCATGTTATTATTGTTTTATTCTTCATGTCTCATTGTTTTCTGTGTATGTAAATCTATATTTCATCTAAAAAAATAATTTTTTGTTAATACTTTTGGGTGTCTGGAACGGATTAATTGGATATACATTATTTCTTATGGCGAAAATTGTTCCACAAATCGTTAATTTCGCCTTTAGTCACACTCTCTGGAACGGATTACGAAAAACGAGGGTCCACTGTATATGTCTAGTATTAAGTAGTCTGTAAAGCATTAGATTTAGTCTGCCCGAAATGCCTCGGAATGATAGTGGCTTTCTTTGCACTTGCAAATCAATATTGTAATTACACATTATAAACTATGCATGGAAATAGACTCCTTGTAACATGTCAGTCACACATAGTAAACTTTGCAAATAAATAAAAATTTGAATTTGAATCATTCTCACACAATCACTGTCTTTGCAGAGGTGCCCAGATATGACAGTTTAGATGTCATTCCAAACAGCCAATATTCCAAACCCCTTCTTTAAAGTGCAGGCATTGTACTTCCCACCTCCAGGACTCAAGTCTGGCTAAATGGTTTCCCTGAATCCCTTCACAAAATATCACCCTACTCACACTCCAACAGCTCGTCAGGTCCCAAAAACACTCATCTCCATTCACTCCTATCTAACATGCTCGCACATGCCTGTGACATGTCCAGGCCCCTTGCATGCAAAATCTCTTATACCCCCTCCCTCCATCCTTTCTTAGGGTGATCCCCTACCCCTCCTCTCCTCCACTACAGATTTATACACCCTCCAAGTCATTCTATTTTGCACCATCCTCTCTAAATGACCAACCCCCCCTCAATAACTCCTCTTCAGCCCTCTGAATAATACTTTTTGTAACTCCACACCTCTTCCTAATTTCCACACTACGAATTCTCTGCATAATATTTACGCCAAACATTGCCCTTAAGACACGACACCTTCCCTCCAGCCTCCTCCTCACTGCAGCATTCACAACCCATGCTTCACACCCATATAAGAGTGTTGGTAATACTATACTCTTGTACATTCCTTTCTTTGCCTCCAAGGTTAACTTTTTTGTCTCCACAGACACCTCAATGTACCACTCACCAATTTTTTCCTTCATCAATTCTATGGTTAACTTCGTCCTTCATAAACCCATCTGCTGACAAATCTACTCCCAAATATCTGAACACATTCACTTCTTCCTTACTCCCTCCCTCCAATGTGATATCCAATTTTTCTTTACCTAACTTGTTTGATACCCTCATCCCTTACTCTTATCTATGTTAACTTTCAACTTTCTTTCTTTACACACCCTCCCAATATGATGGGTTTAAATAAAAGCATTGTGTGTTATTACAAAGAAATGCAGTCTTAATTAATGACAAGTATTAAGGAATGTGGTGGAAATTCTGTCCCAATGATGGTAAGAAAAAAGCACTTATTATGTGATGAACTAAGCTCTGATAATCTGCACTGAAAAGCCAAAGAAAACATTCTCTTTCTGCAGGTCAACATTCAAAGGAAAGGATGAGAAAATTATCAAACTACATAATTCTATCTATCTAATAGTTGGACAGATTCAAGCAAAAATTGCCAAGATTTTTATATACAGCTATAGAACCTCCACTGTTTTAGCCAGCTACCTCAGGTTAATCATCTAATTCTTCTCAATGTGGTATATTCTATATGCTATTAAATATCAGAAGAAAAAGTAAACAAAAATAAATTTTACACATTAACCCTTAAACGGTCCAAACGTATATATACATTAGTACTGCTACTGCCCCAAACGTATATATATGTTTTATTTTTCCTGCCTCCAAATTTGGCACGATTGGCCTGAGATGCCTGGTCAGCATAGAATGGGTCTTAACACTCGGTGTGTGCCATATTAAAAAAATCTGGGACCACTTAGTACCTTGTGGGAGCACCAGTTAAATTGAGCGCCAGCTAGAGCAAACAGCGCGGCAAACACCATAGATTCACTGATGTCTTGTCATATTAACACTCCCCTTTTAAGTGCAAAGTGATGTTGGCAGGCTGGCTGCCTGCCTGGCCACCTGGCTGGCCAGCAGCTGGTTGGTCACCTGGCTGGCCAGCAGCTGGGTACCTGTCTGTCTGTCTGTCTGTCTGTATCTATCTGTCTCTTTGTCTCTCTCTGTCTCTATTTTACAGGAACACATACGAAAATACAATTATACAGTGTAAATTACCTAGGATAACTAAAAAATAAAGACAAAGTGATATAATGTGCTTGTGATCTGCATAATACCAGTTGGTTTATGAGCTACTCTCTGAGACAAGCAGACAGAAAGGAGACGACACAGGCAGACAGAAAGACAGACACACAGACAGATACAGACAGACAGGTTTGCATAACAAATAAAGGGAAGCAGTGTAAGTTCATCAAATGTCATCACTGTAATTACTGGACTAATTAGAAAAGATAAGACTACCTTCACCCCTCATCAAATGTCACCAGTCATCATTAGTGGAGATCAGATGAGATAAGGCAGTGACACATCTTACATAATGCTTCAAGGGAACTTAAATCACAAGAACTACTATAAATTGTAATTACCAGAACATAAAAATTATATAAAATAATAAAAAAAAAGAAAAAAAAAGGTATATTGGCAACAATTCTGCAAGTGGGAGGACTCCTGTTGCTGTCAGGTGAGCATCTAGTGCCAACTTCTCCGCTTCATATCTCGGCAAGTACTGACCAAAATTTTTTTTTTTAAACTATAACATTTAAAAAAATGTGCTCTTTATTTCTATAAAAAATATATATTTTTTTTTCAAAATATTCGGGGCACTGGGCGTGCGAATGTATACTATATACGTTTGGACCGTTTAAGGGTTAAGAATAAAATAATAGGACGATACCTAAAAGAATGTACTATACCATTAATAATACTGTAACTACTCATACCAGGTAAAAAGCAATGACAGCCTGGAATTATATCAGCATATGGTTAGTTCATAAAGAAAAACTGTAAAGAATGTATCCCATTTTTAAGATGTGTTGCACCTTTTCCATGAAAAAATATGTATTTCCAAGAAGTAAATTAAGTTTATGGCATTCCTTCAATTCCCTTATTATCTAATTCAGCTTATAAAGCATATACAGTGGTACCCCGACTTACGATGGTCCCCAAACACACCCTTTTATGTAAGTTGATTTTTTTAAATGCTTTTGTAAGTGTAATTTTGGGGGTCTAAAAGGACTAGTCTATTTTACATCATTTCTTATGGAGATAAATTCGTTTGGTAATGGCACTTGAACAGCATTCTGGAATGAAAAAATATCGTAAGTCGGGGTACCACTGTACTTAGTTACTGCTTGAAAGACCAAAGGAACAAGACTAATAATGGCATTTAAATTACACTACAGGTGAAAATCAATACTCGGTACTTGGGATTATAATTCTAAGCTCAGTTAGGAGTATTGGAATTCACTCACCTCAGCCTCAATACGATTCTTGACATCTTCTAGGATAACTTGAATGTGCTTAAGTGTATCAAGTAATCCATTTGTTTGACCACCTTCCATGGCTTGAAGAACTCCAGACAGGTGTGGTGCTAACTGCGCTACCATAGCATTGTTTGGATCCTTGGCTAGCACTTGTTCTGCTAATGACTCAACTTTTAGATATGCATCAGTCAGAAGGCCAACTTCACCCTCCTTTCCATACTGTGACCAATCTTCTTCCTCCTCTTCAGTAACTTCTTGACCTAATCTTTTACCTCTAATTCTCTCTCTCTCGTCATCATCGTCGTCATCATCATCGTCGTCATCATCATCGTCATCATCATCATCGTCATCATCATCATCATAATTGTCATTATCCCTCTTTTTTGGTTGTCCATCAGCTTCTTTCTTATGATCATCTACACTTTCATTTTCTATTGGGGTTTCACTATCAATAGGAAGAACTTCTTTTTCTTGTATATTAACAAAAGCATCTAAAGTTCCATCTTCTTCGGCACTAGGTAACTCTTCCTCTGCTTTTTCACCTGGTAAAGGTACTTCTACAATCTCCCCTGCAGGTGCAGCCATTTCTGACACATGCTCAACATGTAAAAGGTCTTCAACTTCATTATTTTTAGGAAAAGCTAACTCTCCAGCTTCCTCACTGGGCTCCTCTTTCTTCTCTTCTTCCAGGGCTGATTTCAATTCCTTGACTATTGGAGTTCCTTCAAGAGGTAAAGCTTTTTTCACTTCCTCTGCAAGTAGAGTTTCTTTAATGGGTACATCATCTGCTTCATTCTTTACTTGCAAAGATTCCTCAACAGTAACAGCCTCAACATGCTCTTCAACTGGAATAACTTCCTCTGTTACCACATCATGTTCCATATCATCTTTAGGGGCAGTTTCCTTAGGTGTAGCTTCCTTAAAAGATGCCAGTGTTTCTGTGACCTCAATACTTTCTTCAACTGGTATTGCTTCCACAAACTCTTCTTCCTCAACAGCAGCTGAAGCACCATTAACTTTATCCAGTTTATCATCAGTGGTAGACACTTCTGGCTCCACTCTCTCCACAACCCGCTTCTGTCTTTGGGGTGGAGCTTCTACAATGACTTCCTCCACATGAATATATTCCTCAAGTGGAGGTGTTGCTTCTATAGCCTCATATTCTTCTTCTATGTCTTGTTGTAATATAGGTAAGGGAGCCTCTGGGATTACTTCCATATCCATGTGTATACTCTGTAAATATAGTTTTAAGATTAAAAAATGTTGGGTGCTCTGAAATTTTTTGTAAGAAATAAAGCTAAATGTCTATACAATATAATTATGTACTTTCTAGTAAGCTATCGAGCCCCTTCATCTCATCCAGATTTTCCTTGGTAAATAATAATTTATCACTTTGCAAACTTTTAACAATGGTATATTTCCTGATCTGCTATTTTCTTTAAACTTTATATCATAATGTAAAATTTGATGTGTACTGCAGACAAAATAATTTTTTAAATCTTTACAAATTTATAAAGGAAAAAATATAATGCAAGTGCCTTAACTATAAGCAATGAAAAGGAGAATAGCCATTATTAATATCTCCCATTTTCATGGAGTGATTACCTGTTGAATTTTTAACTACAGCAGCAGAGCTGCAAGCACACTCAGCATAATTTTTTAACTTTTCAGTAGTTGTTGGACTTACTACCTCCTCTTGGATTCTATTTCAGTGTTCTACCCATTTTATTTTTTTTTGCATAGAAAAATGTTCTAGTACCCTCTTGAAACTAGTGTCATCTCAATTTGCAATTAGGTTCTCTTGTTCTCACTGATGAAGGTGCCAAGAAATCATCTTAATCTTTTTCCTCTTGTCATTTTATGATCTTTTATGTGGTAATCATGCCCCACCTATCAGCCAAGAAGGGCACTCTTATTTTTGTCAGCCCTGAGAGTCACTTTGCAAAACTGTATCAGTAACATATATCAAACTTTTTTCTTGAATCCATTTTCTGGTGAATGTGCTTTTGCTGACTACAGTGCTGCAGGAAATTTTCCTTCTGAGTTACAGGAAGATATTTCTGAGGGTGCCTGCAAGCCATAACAAGTGTTCCATATTGAAAAAGCACCTCTTTACTGGAAGATGCCAGCAAGAAATGACATCATCAAGCAAGAAAGTGCACTGGAATTCAAGGCAGCAAAGGATTACTTCAGCTTGATACTTCACAGCAAATATGACAGGCAATTTTAGGTGTAGGCCCATGATTATTTACCACTCCAAGACACTTCATGCATTGAAAGGTATAGATAAAAACCATCTTACCAGTTCTCTGAAGTCAAACCAGCCAGTATGGATAACAAAAGAATTCTTTACTGAGCGGTTTAAGCATCACTTTATTCCCAAAGTCATGTTTAACTTGCACAACAAGTACCTTGCAGTCAAGGTTCTCTTCACTCTTGACAATTGCCATACTCATCTAGAAGCTTTGTTGGATGTGCATCCACATGTAAAAATTGTTTTACCACCAAATACATTTTTAATACAACCACTGGATTGTGGAATTATTAGGACATTTAAATGTAACTACAGTGGACCCCCGCCTAACGAGCACCTCGGAAATCGTACAATTATGTAAGTATAATATTTTAAGTGCTTGTGGAAGTATATTTTTGGGGGTCTGAAATAGACTAACCTATGTGACATTATTTCTTAAGCAAGTAAATTCGTTTGGTAATGGCACTTGAGCAGGCTTCTGGAATGAATTTTGCTTGTTAGGCGGGGGTCCACTGTACACACGAAAAGTGATGCAGAAACTTGTTGCAGCAATGGATGCTGACTCCAAGCTTGGAGTGCTAGACTTTTGATGTAAATTTAACATTGCATATGCCATCAGCTACATCTGAAGTACAAGGCTGGGGAAAGTTATATACAACAAATTTCCAAGAAAATCTCTAAGACCGTAGGCATACTATCAAAGATACGGTACTATGTTCCACAACCAGCTCTCTTTGCCCTGTATCACTCACTCATTTACTCTTATCTCACCTATGGAATTTCTGCATGGGGCTCAACAACAATAAATCATCTCAGACCACTAATAACCCAGCAAAAGGCTGTAGTCAGAATAATGATAAATTCCCACTCCAGACAGCATACTCCACCAATATTCAAAAGTGTAAACTTACTCACCATAAAGAACATCCATACTTATTATTGTGCCTACTACATACATAGAACTCTACACTCAAATATAAACCCTCCGCTCAAACTTCTCCTGACCAACCTTAACAGGACACACGACCATAACACAAGAAGCAGATCACTCTTTGATGTTCCCCGTGTCCATCTCACACTATGTAAAAACTCTATGCACATAAAGGGCCCAAAAATTTGGAATTCATTACCAGTGAATACCAAAGGAACCCTGTCTGTACATCAATTCAAGACTCTTCTTAAAAATCACCTACTCACCCAAAACTAAATACTTATTACAGTGGACCCTTGAATTTCGTGATTAATCCATTCCAGAGTGTCTGCCGAAATTCAAAATTCACGATTTTCAAAACTATTTTCCCCATAAGAAATAATGTAAATCAAATTAATCCGTTCTAGACACCCAAAAGTATTTAAAAAATATTTTTTTTACATTAAATGTACATTTATCTACACAGAAAACAATGAGACATGAAGTATAAAACAATAATAACTTAACACTTAATAATAATGTTTATTTTTATAGACTTTTTCTGGGATTTTTTAAAAATATGTAAATTATTTAAAAATATTGCAAAATGATCTATAACATTATTTTATTGCATATTTCAACGATTCAAGCCTTTTTCAATAAAGGTAACCTTTATTGAAGAGTTGTTGATGTGTGGAAGACGGGAGGAGGGGAGAGGATGCAAGAGTTGCTATTGTTTGGAAGGGGAATCCCTTTCCATAAAGACTTCAGGTACCAAGTCCTTTTCTGGGGTTACTTCCCTTCTTTGTTTTTTAATGCAACTAGGACCAGCTTGAGAGTCACTGGACTCCTGTCGCTTAAAAAATTGTTCCAGAAAGGTCTGTTTCTGGTGTTTCTTTAAAACTTCTCTAAAATGAGACAAGACATTGTCATTGAACATGTCGCATACACGGCCTGCAACAGCTTTGTCAGGGTGATGTTCCTCCACAATTCTTTCCATACTAGTCCACATTGCACACTTCTCCTTAATCTCTGAAGAGAGCAACTTCTTCCCTCTCACTTCCTCCTCCTCTGAAGCAATTTCCTGAGCTCTGGTCTGTTGTTGTTGCAGATTAAGGTCTAGCAGCTCTTCAGTGGTTAGTTCTTCATTGTGGTCCTTAACCAACTCTTCCACATCCTCGCCACTAACCTCCAACCCCATGGACTTCCCCAATGTCACAATAGATTCCACAACTGGCATAGGGTTGTCAGGGCCAGCCTCAAACCCTTCAAAATCTTTGTCCAGGACACAATCAGGCCACAATTCTCCAAGCAGAGTTCATCATCCTGGAAGTCACTCCCTCCACCATTTGCTCTTCCAAGTCTCGAGGATGATCAGGAGCAATGTCCATTACCAGGAGGCACTTAGGCACTTGAGATCCAATTTATTTTCCAAGAGATATTTCTTCACACTGGGGCCAAACACTTCACTGAACCAATCAAGGAAAATTTCCCTCGTGACCCATGCCTTACTGTTAGCCTTCCACATCACACACAAATTAGCCTTGGCGACACTTTTTCTTGAAAACAATGGGATTTTGTGATACACGAGTAAAGGCTTCACTTTGAAATCCCCACTAGCATTACCACACAACACGAGAGTTAGCCTGTATTTCATAGGCTTGTGTCCTGGTAGTGCCTTTTCCTCCTGCGTGATGTAGGTCCTCTTTGGCATTTTCTTCCAAAAGAGGCCTGTTTCATCAGAATTGAACACTTATTGGGGGGACAAATTCTTCAGCCTCTACATAGTCCTTGAATTCACTTATGAATTTTTTAGCTGCATGTTTGTCTGAACTGGCAGCCTCTCCATGCCTTACAATATTGTGTATGCCACTTCACTTCTTGAAATTTTCGAACCAG
This sequence comes from Cherax destructor, assembly GCA_009830355.1. Lineage (NCBI taxonomy): Eukaryota > Metazoa > Arthropoda > Malacostraca > Decapoda > Parastacidae > Cherax > Cherax destructor. Next base: position 6,168 of record WNWK01010310.1, on the reverse strand, counting down.
CCTTTGCTGGCCTTGAATTCCCTTAAATCAGCACTCGTTCCAGGCATTTTCTTTATGAGATCATCATGCAACTGCTTTGCCTTTTAGCAAATTATGGACTGTGTAACACTATCTCCTGCTAACTCTTTTTGTCTGATCCACACCAGCAACAACTTCTCAACATCGATTATTTGCGATCTCTTTTTCGTTAGCATATTCACCCCTTTCGCAACATCAGCTGCCTTGATTTCCTTTTTCTTCGCCACGATGGAAGTAATGGTTGAATGGGCCTTCCCGTACATCCTGCAGAGCTCCGCCACACGCACTCCACTTTCATATTTTTCTATGATCTCTTTCTTTATCTCTATCATGTTTCTCACTTTCCTTACCAAAGGGCTGGCACTAGGAGCTTTCTTTGGGCCCATGGTGGCTTATTTAGCAGTTGCAAGCACTAAAACGAATGAAATATTAAGAAATGTATGGTAAGAATGCGTGAGGTTATCGTCACTCGCCGAGATACAATGCCAGACTGACTCGGAATGGGCTGGGAGGCCGCTTGGACGCGTTTGATACAACCGCCTATTTCTAAGCCAAATCACGAAAATCAAGCCAATATTCTGGTGAATCTCCGCCTCAAATTATGATTGCTCACTGTATTACTCCCCTAGCCCCAGAACCCGAAAATTAAATGCTCAAAGTACCATAAATTCTCATATTTTAACCCAAGCAAATTTTGAATAGCATATATTTAATAGATGTATAACCTACTGTATAATTAATGCAACCTGATCAAACTATGTTTTGTACATCTAGTGTTAAGTAATCAGTAATGTTTAGACTGCCCATAATGCCAAGGCATGATAGTGGCTCTCTTTGCACTACAAATCATTGTAAACACTCACTGTAATACCAATGTAAATATACTTCCTACAATAAATAAATATTTGATTTGATTGTATAAAGTACTGCAAATAAAAACAGCCAAAGATGTATTACAGAATTTCTCAATACTATACTACCACCACTAACATCAATTCAAGAGCCTCAACCATCCACAATCTTCCACCTCAGCCCAGCAGGGTCACAAAATTCCTCTCCACTCCTATCAAAATCATCAACATGCACTAGTAAGCAGAATTTAAGGTAAGAAAAAATATTTGTGTAATCTTTGTAGTTATAGGTTTTTTTTTTAACACGTCGGCCATTTCCCCATGAGGCAGGGTGAACCAAAAAAAAAGAAAAACTCAAAAAGAAAGAAAAAACTTTCATTATCATTGAACACTTTCACCATCACTCATACAGAATCACTGTCTTTGCAGAGGCACTCAGATACAACAGTCTAGATATCCCTTCAAATTGCCAATATCCCAAACCCCTCCTTTAACCCTTAAACTGTCCAAACGTAGATCTACGTTTTCACTGCCAGCGCCCCAAATATTTTGAAAAAAAAAAAAAAAAAATTAAAGAGGGCAATTTTCTGTGTAATAAGACAAAAAAAAAATTTTAAGATCAGTACTTACCGAGATATAAGACCGCGAAGTTGGCGCTGGATGCTCACCTGATGGCAACATCGAGTCCTGCGGCTTGCAGAAGTGTTGCCAATATAACTTTTTTTCTCATTTTTATTTTAACTTATATAATTTTTATGTTCTGATAATTACAATTTACAGTAGTTCTTGTGATTTCATAGCCAATCTTTCTTGTGACACTAATATTAGGTACTGACATAGTACTCAAATAGTTACAAACACACTGACAGGTGAACATTTTCGCCTGCCTTGGTCATTTACTATTACAGTCATCCCTCCGTTTTCATGTATCTCTGTTTTCGTGTGTTTCACTTTTCGTGCAGTTTTTTCGTGGAAAATTGACCTCTGTTTTCGTGTGATTCCCTCCGTTTTCGTGCTTGGTCCGGAACCTGTCCACCAGTGCCACGCACATACAAAGGCCGTAGGCCCACGCACATTGTCACGCAGTCTAGCATTGTTTATGCTTGAGTGAACATCACCCCAGGAGTTTATACAAAACATTTATTAACAATTCATTGTTTTTGGGCCTTGATTATTGTGTTTGACTACTAAATAAGCTACCATGGGCCCAAAGAAAGCTCCTAGTGCCACTTCTTTGTAAAGAAAGTGAGGAACACCATAGAACTGAAAAAAGAAATAATAGAAAAATATGATAAGTGGTGTATGTATTGCCGAGCTCGCCAGGATATACAAGAAAGCCCCAACAACCATCAGTTCCATTGTGTATAAGAGAAAAGCAACCATTGAAGCTAATGTTGCGAAAGGGGTGAATACAATAACGAAACAGAGATGACAAACAATAGAAAATATGGAGAAATTGTTGTTGCTGTGGATAAACCAAAAACTGCTAGCAGGTAATAGTGTTGTGCAATCCCTCATACATGAAAAAGCAAGGCAGTTGCATACCGATCTTGTCAAGAAAATGCCTGGAACCAGTGATGTTGATGTTGATGAATTTAAGGCCAGCAAAGGCTGGTTCGAAAAATTTTAGAAGCGAACTGGCATACACAGTGTTGTAAGGCATGGTGAGGGTGCCAGTTCAGATAAACAAGGGGCTGAAAAATTTGTGCACGACTTTAAAAAATATGTAGAGGCTGAAAATTTCAAACCCCAACAAGTGTTTAATTGTGACGAAACAGGCCTCTTTTGGAAGAAAATGCCAAGGAGGACCTACATCACGCAGGAGGAAAAGGCAATGCGAGGACACAAGCCTATGAAAGACAGGCTAACTCTAATGTTGTGTGGTAACGCTAGTGATGATTTCAAAGTGAAGCCTTTACTGGTGTATCAATCTGAAAATCCCAGTGTTCAAGAACTACAGTGTTGACAAGAGTAAATTGTGTGTGTTTTGGAAGTCTAATGCTAAGGCATGGGTCACTAGGGAAATTTTCCTGGAATGGTTTAATCAAGTGTTTTGCCCCAGTGTGAAGAAATATCTATTGGACAATAAATTGGGGCTCAAGTGCCTCCTGGTAATGGACAATGCTCCTGCTCATCCTCAAGACTTGGAAGACTAAATGTCTAAGGATTTCAAATTTGTAACAGTGAAGTTCTTGCCTCCTAACACCACTCCTCTCATCCAGCCCATGGACCAGCAGGTCATTGCAAACTTCAAAAAACTGTACACCAAAGCAATGTTTCAAAGGTGCTTTGATGTGACCAATGACACTGCATTGACCCTAAAAGAGTTCTGGAAGGATCACTTCGATATCTTCCATTGCATAGGCCTTATAGATAAAGCTTGGCAGGGAGTGACTTCCAGGATGATGAACTCTGCGTGGAGAAAGTTGTGGCCAGATTGTGTCCCAGAGAGGGATTTTGAAGGGTTTGGGGCTGACCCTGAGAAGCCTATGGAAGTTGTGGAAAGTATTGTGGCATTGGGGAATTGCATGGGGTTATATGTGAGTGGCGAAGATGTGGAAGAGTTGATGGAGGACCACAATGAAGATCTAACCACTGAAGAGCTGCAAGAGCTTGAGCTGCAACAACATCAAATGACAACTCAGGAAATTGCTTCAGTGGAGGAAGAGAGATGTAAGGTGCCTTCTTCAGAGATTAAGGAGAGTTGTGCAATGTGGAGTAGGGTGCAATCATTTGTGGAGGAACATCACCCTGACAAAGATGTTGCAATCCGTGCTGGCTACTTTTACAATGACAATGCCATGTCCCATTTTAGGGACATTTTAAAGAGCCGCCAGACACAGAGCTCTCTGGAGAGATATTTAGTGCCACAGGTGTGCAGTGACTCTCAAGCTGGTCCTAGTGGGATTAAAAGACAAAGAAGGGAAGTGACCCCAGATGAGGACTTGGTACCTAGAGTCCTTATGGAGGGGGATTCCCCTTCCAAAAATTAGGGTCTCTTCCCTCTCCCCTCCTCCCTCTCTTCCATCCAGCAACGTCAGTCATTAGTAAGGGTAAGTGCCACATTCATTTCATTCATTTGTGCATGTAAATCTATCTTTAAGGCCCCCCAAATTTTTTTTTCCAAACTTCTGGGTTTCTGGAACGGATTAATTGAATTTCCATTATTTCTTATGGGGAAAATGGTTTCAGTTTTCGTGTGTTTCAGTTTTAGTGCATCCCTCAGGAACGGATTAAACACAAAAACCGAGGAACCACTGTATATAGAAAGTATTTATAAGTCTCAGCAATGTTTTAGACATGCTGGAGTACATATAAAACTCCTTGAAGCATGGTGTTAAGACGAGTGTCACTAAACTGCTGACACTGCAGCAGTGGAGTGACACTTGATGAACGTGCACTGCTCCAGGGAACCCTGGCTTTATTTGTTTTCACTGTTACACACAAACATGTCTCTGTCTGTCCATCTATCTGTCTGTCTAGCTCTGCTTATGTCTGTCTGTCTAGCTCTGCTTATGTCTGTCTGTCTAGCTCTGCTTATGTCTGTCTGTCTAGCTCTGCTTATGTCTGTCTGTCTAGCTCTGCTTATGTCTGTCTGTCTAGCTCTGCTTATGTCTGTCTGTCTAGCTCTGCTTATGTCTGTCTGTCTAGCTCTGCTTATGTCTGTCTGTCTAGCTCTGCTTATGTCTGTTTGTCTAGCTCTGCTTATGTCTGTCTGTCTAGCTCTGCTTATCTCAAAGGTCTAGCTCTGCTTATCTCAAAGGTCTAGCTCTGCTTATCTCAAAGGTCTAGCTCTGCTTGTGTGTCTTTCTGTCTGCCTGTATGAGTCTGTCTTTCTATCTGGTTGTGTCTCTGTCTCAGGGAGCGGCTCGTAAACCAACAGGTATTACACACAATGCAGTGAATGCAGTGAGCAAATGTAAAACGTATTACTTGCCAGTCATGCTTATTATGCCTTATATCTACAAGCACTGTATAGCACTTTGCCTGGAGTTTTTGGGTAATCCTCGGTAATTTACACTATGTATAATAACTGTACTTATGTGTACCTGTGAGAGGCAGAGATAGACAGAGACAGACAGAGATATAAACAGACACAGATACAGACAGAGAGACAGCCAAAGTCAGACAGCCAGCTAGCCAGCCTGCCGAATACGTATTACACGTTCCAGAATTGTTTCTCTTTACTTAGGGCATAGGTTATAGGACATTCTGGCAGGATGACGCTACCAGTGGTATCAGAAATGAGAGGATGTTGCATAAATGTTGCACATGGGTTATTATCGAGGTTTTTGATATTTCCTCGACCACTTGTGGCAACATCCATCTTAATGCCACTAAACTCTGAGTCAACATCACTTTCTTCTTAAAAGGGGAGTGTTAATACGACATGACATCAGTGAATCCCTGGTGTTTACCCCGCTATTTGCTCTAGCTGGCGCTCAATTGAACTGGTGCTCCCACAAGGTACTAAGTGGTCTCCGATTTTTTTAATACTACGCACACCAAGTGTTAAGACCCATTCTATACTGACCCGGCATCTCAGGCCAATCATGCCAAATTTGGAGGCAGGAAAATAAAACATAGATCTACGTTTGGAGCACTAGCGGTACAAACGTAGATCTACGTTTGGACAGTTTAAGTGTTAAAGTGTAGGCATTGCACTTTACACTTCCAGGACTCAAGTCCCGCTAACCAGTTTCCCTGAATCCCTTCACAAAATATTACCCTGCTCACACTCCAACAGCTCATCAGGTCCCAAAAACCATTCGTCTCCATTCAATCCTATCTAACACACACACACACGCTTGCTGGAAGTCTAAGCCCCTCGTGCACTAAACCTCCTTTACCCCCTCCCTCCAACCTTTTCGAGGACGACCCCTACATATTATCGCACTCCAAGTCATTCTTTGTTCCATTCTCTCTAAATGACAAACCATCCCCAACAATCCCTCTATAGATTTTTTTTTTTTTCAACAAGTCGGCCGTCTCCCACCGAGGCAGGGTGACCCAAAAAAAAAAGAAAATCCCCAAAAAGAAAATACTTTCATCATCATTCAACACCCCCACACTCATACATAATCACTGTCTTTGCAGAGGAGCTCAGATCCCACAGCTGAGAATAGTCCCTCCCAGCTGTCACTATCTCAGACCCCTCCTTTAAAGTGCAGGCATTGTACTTCCCATTTCCGGACTCAAGTCCAACTAAATCAATTAACTGGTTTCCCCGAATCCCTTCACAAAATGTTACCCTTTCCACACTCAACAGGATTCATGTCCCAAAACCATTCGCCCATTC
>WNWK01010309.1:0-70939 GCA_009830355.1 Cherax destructor | reverse complement strand
AAAGCACTGGTTTTGTAATAGAGTTGTGGATGAGTGGAACAAACTCCCGAGTACCGCCATAGATGATAAGACGTTGTGTCGTTTTAAAAATAGGTTAGATAAATACATGAGTGGGTGTTTGTGGGTGTGAGTTGGACCTGACTAGCTGGTGCTACTAGGTCCAGATGCCGTGCTCCTCCCTTAAGCGAATGTGACTAACCTGATTAGGTCAAGCCATTGGCTTAAGTCTGTGGGAAAATTGGACCTGCACTATCCACTGCCCTGCTGCACTCCATACCCTACTAATCATCCATCTCCCTCTTACAACCCATTCTCCCTGCATCCTGCAATAACCTGCAGCGCTGTATGACCCTTGTGGTTTAGCACTTCTATTTGATTATAATAATAATCTTCCCTATGAGGATAGACTGAGGGCCCTGAATCTGATTGAGGTGTATAAATGGAAAACAGGAATTAATAAAGGGGATGTAAATAGCGTGCTAAAAATATCTAACATTGACAGGACTGCAGCAATGGCTTTAAATTGGAAAAATTCAGATTCAGGAAGGATATAGGAAAGCACTGGTTTTGTAATAGAGTTGTGGATGAGTGGAACAAACTCCCGAGTACCGCCATAGATGATAAGACGTTGTGTCGTTTTAAAAATAGGTTAGATAAATACATGAGTGGGTGTTTGTGGGTGTGAGTTGGACCTGACTAGCTGGTGCTACTAGGTCAGATGCCGTGCTCCTCCCTTAAGCGAATGTGACTAACCTGATTAGGTCAAGCCATTGGCTTAAGTCTGTGGGAAAATTGGACCTGCCTCGCATGGGCCAGTAGGCCTGCTGCAGTGTTCCTTCTTTCTTAAATTCTTATATCAACATTCTTAATAAATATTACAGAAGAAATTCTGTTGTCTGAAAAACTTTGATTTAGTTTTTCCACTCAAGCAGGAGACCAAATCTGAAGAGTGCAAAGTTTGCATAATTGACACGTCTAATGTAGAAGATATTGAACTACATGTTGTGGTGATTCTTGAACCCTCTATTACAGCTGTCGTAAATATCAACGAGTCTTTGGATAATCGTAAGAAACATGAACTACGTAAATGTGTGAGTAAATTCTCAGATGTCTTTACTGATATTCCAGGTGTCACCTCCACGGTAGTCCATAGGACTGACTTAGTCACGGACAACCCTATCAAACGGAAACTATACCCAGTTCCAGGGATGCATTTGACCGAGAGGTAGACAAATTATTAAGATTAAATATAACTGAGCCTTCAGTATCTTCATAGAATACAGAATATAGGGGGTGGTAGAAGAAAATATTCAAACAGCTCCGGGGAGAACCTTGAGTTTTCCCTGAGGTACGTTTATTGTCTCCTCTGAGGATGAGGGTCCCCAGTAAAGTTCTAGAGGTGGTACCTCCCAATATTGTGTGTGTGTGTGTGTGTACATATATATATATATATATATATATATATATATATATATATATATATATATATATATATATATATATATATATATATAACACTGCGACTAGCCGGGGATCGAACCCGTGTTGTTTTAGACCGACATGGTGATCGAAAATTGGATGGCCTAGTGGGTTAGAGCGTCGTGAATTTTGCTCACCATGAGGCAGGCTAAAACAACACGGGTTCGATCCCCGGCTAGTCACAGTATTGTTATTGATTAAACGCCACTCGTTCGTAGTTACTATATATATATATATATATATATATATATATATATATATATATATATATATATATATATAATATGTGTGTGTATATATTGTATGTGTGTGTATATATTGTATGTGTGTGTGTGTATATATTGTATATGTGTGTGTGTGTATATATTGTATATGTGTGTGTGTGTATATATTGTATATGTGTGTGTGTGTGTATATATTGTATATGTGTGTGTGTGTATATATTGTATATGTGTGTGTGTGTATATATATATATTGTATATGTGTGTGTGTGTATATATATATATTGTATATGTGTATGTGTGTATATATTGCATATGTGTGTGTGTATATATTGTATATGTGTGTATATGTGTATACACATATTTGTATATATATATGTGTATATTTATTTATTTCAGTCTTTCATGTACACAATGGTAGGCTAAGATTTACTACCTTATCTTACTAGTTAAGAGCTGTTTCCTACTTCCTCTTTAAAAGCCTTTTTAAATTATCAATCAAATGACTTCGATTAAATGTAGCCTTGAAACAGTTCCCATGTTTCATAGAAAAAAATAATAGAATTTCTTTCGGTAGTGAATATAAAACTTTCATCTCTGAATGGCCATTAATCCTCAAAACTAAGAGGTAGCAAGTAGGTTGTTATTAATTAATCTATACCGAAATGAGGCAATTTTAATTTTCCTCACAAGCAGAAGTGATTTATTAACACGTATATTCAGCATATAAATAATTAAATCTTTATATTTATGAGACAAATAAATAGGAAATACTGTAACATGAAGAAGTAACCAACTATTGGTCAAAGATTGTTTGGTCAATTGATTCACTTCAATAATGTTTGGATGATGTACTAACATGTTCCAAACACGAAGCATTTATTAAGGAGTGGTCGCAGTTGAAGTGATGTTATTGAAAAAGTTACAACTAGAGTGTGGTTTCTGTTGCCCGTCTTGTGATATAGTGGCTGTCTTCTTGCTGACTGCAAGGTGGAGCCAGGTGTTGTTCTTTAATAACACTGACTTTGAACATAGCAATAAGGCCACCCTCATCTCTCCGATGTTGAAAGCTCTGCTGGAAAAATAGATCCAACTAAAATAGTCCCAGATGAGAGATACGTTACCTTGCAAGGCTCTCTAATCTGCCCAGAAACCACAAATGAGCTGGGAAAGGGGGACAGACAATTTACGAAAACGGTGCTTCCTCAAAGTGAGAATAAACATGTGCCTCGTACGGAGTTTTCCAGCTTCTGGTGCTGTATAACCCTTGTGGTTTAGCGCTTCTTTTGATTATAATAATAATCCAGCTTCTGGTGTCAAGCTGATGTGAGATGCGTCTTAGTGTTGTTAACTTTTTGGCTTCTTCACTTGCAAGATTTACGAGATTCTTCATAGGAATTTTGGAATCAAATTTCATACCTAGGATATCGACCTCATTCCCTAGCATTAACATCCGCTGTTTACAGACCAATGCAATTTGTGTTTCATCAGAACCAAATGCAACCTGCCATCGTCTTCCCCATGCTGATATACTTTGAACTGGAGACTCTCTCTCTCTCTCCCTACAACAACACCAAAAATGCTAATCAATATTACTACCTCAGCACTGAGCTTGTGCTCCCCTGACTCACATTATATAGGTCCCTACAATTGATACTGTTATCTTGATCCAACATTATTAAGTCAAAGAGATGCCGAGAACCTTTGCGTGAGGTCAAAGGTGCCGCTAGACACGCAAAATTAAGACAAATTGCACTACACATTATTAAAGCTAATTAGAAAGCAATCAGTGAATGCGACTCCATGGAAGTATTAGAACCAAGTTAGCAGCTGAGATATTAAATGTATTTTAGAATTCGAGTGAAAATTATATGCATATTATTTTCAAAATGTTTATTTCCCAGTTTTAAAAGTTAAGATAAACATTGATAACAACATGAACGAACAATATGGGTAACACCATGGATGAACACTATGGATAAACACTATGGATAAACACTATGGATGAACATGGATGAGCACCATGGATAAACAACATGGATAAACACTATGGATAAACACTATGGATGAGCACCATGGATAAACACCATGGATAAACACTATGGATAAACACTATGGATAAACACTATGGATGAGCACCATGGATGAGCACCATGGATAAACATTATGAACGAACATAATGAACATGGAATAACACCATGTTTAACACAAAGGGTAAACTCAGTGGATGAACACCATGAATGAATAATGGATGAAAACCATGGATGAACAATGGATGAAAACCATGGATGAACAATGGATGAACACCATGGATGAACAATGGATGAACACCATGGATGAACAATGGATGAACACTATGGATGAACAATGGATGAACACCATGGAATAACACCATGGATAACACCAGGAATAAACACCCTGTATAATCATGTATAATACCATGGATGAACCACAGTGGATAAACACTGTAGCTAACACAGTGGATAAACACTGTAGCTAACACCATGAATGAACATCATGGATAATCACCATGGACAAACATCATGGATGAACATGGATAAACACCATGGATAAACCTCACGATTAATACCATGAGTGAACATCATGGATAAAGACCATGGGTAACACCATGGATAAAGACCATGGGTAACACCATGGATAAAGACCATGGGTAACACCATGGATAAAGACCATGGGTAACACCATGGATAAAGACCATGGGTAACACCATGGATAACATTGTTGTGGAGGGGGATTATTGACTGAGTTAGTAGACGTATAATGACTTCAGTGACTGCTCTTCTAAGAGTTTATTGAAAGACTGTACCTAGCCTGGAGCCACACGTCCTGTCTGCTCTCCTGCTGTGCTCTCACTAATTATACTGGCCACTCAGTCAAGCCAGATATGAAATGCTGTTGAATCCGAAGGTGAATCAAGTACAAATGCGTCAGAAGCCAAGGAGGAAGTCATGTCAGATAAACCCGAGTATGATGTGATTAATAGTGAGGCTGCCAGAGAGAATGTGGACTTGACAGGAGGGGAAGACGATGATGGTGGTGTTGATGTTATTGACGAGATTTTACTTGACGACATTGAACCTGACGACACCTACCGTTTTTACTCTTTATTTTTAGGGGTTTCTTATGTGTCCTTATTTTTTTCTTTCTCCATGGGAGGTGCCTTTTGTTTCCTCACTTCACCTACTTCCTCCCTGCACACCATATAAGCATTAATTGGATTGGTCCCCCGTGGAGAGGGAGCTGGATGGGAATGGGATTTTTGCCAATGTCTACTTGTTCGACAGACGGGAATTTAATAGACTTTTCTGCAAGGACTTCATACACAGCTATGGAATCTGGATATATCTCTCTGGAGCTGTTCAAATTTCACGAAGACATCTAACAACCTTCTCTTAACTCATCAACTGCCTGCCATTGATCTACCTGTGACATGGAGGAGTCAGAACCACCTTCCTATTTCTCCCTCCTGGTCAACCTTCATTAACTCATCACTTGGTCTGCCTCTCACATTGGAGCATTCTTGTCACTACAACTACATTTATTATATTGTGCCCCGTAGCCTGGTGGCAAAAGCTCTCGCTTCACACGGTGAAGGTCCGGGTTCGATTCCAGGCGAAGGGGTGGAAACATCGGTTTCCTTACACCGGTTGACTTTGTTCACCCATCAATAAAATGGGTACCATCAATAAAATGGGTACCTGGGTGTTAGTCGTTTGGTGTGGGTCGCATCCTGGGACAAAACTAACCTAATTTGCCCGAAATGCTCAGCATAACAAGCGGCTTTCTATATAATAGTATATCATTGATGTCAGCTGTGACCTGTATACCTTGTACATGTACTTGTAGTAAATAAAAAAATTATTATTATTATTATTGTTATCACTATTATTATTATTATTATTGATAAATTAAACACATGTGCAACACCTGGGTGTCTTTATTGAGGAAAGGTTGGGATCTTAATAGAGGAAATTCTTCACTTGCTTAACCTTCAGACATGACCTACGTCCACATTTGGATTTGTCAAGTGTGACACCACCTACGACTGCTGCACCTCACCTGCCTACACTATATAAGCAACTTCTTCGCACTTATGATGTATTATTTTGAAGATTGATGGACTGACTACATCGACTCAAGGCTGAGGGACTGATTACCTCAGATTCCTCCTCCTCTTCACCATTCTCCTGTGTGGCGAAACGTTTCCTCAATAAAGATACCCAAGTGTTGCATATGTGTCTAATTTATCAACTTGTCGGTTCTCTGAACCATTCACCTACAATATTATTATTATTATTATTATTATTACTGTTATAACGTTGTTGTGAAGAAGGTCAACAATTGTCCCTGACATGAACGTCCTCACAGACATCCCGCAGATGTGAACTTGTTTATCCGGTGGAGGGAAATTTTTAGTTTAAAGTTTAACTTGGCTTTGGTTGTTGAAATAAACGAAATTTTTCTTTATATTTGGCTTTATTTAATACAGGTGTTAAAAGTGTCCTGAAAATTTATTTAACACTTTTCTCTGTTTATGCATTATCAGTTACAAGTATAGTTTTCTATTAAATTTTTCAACAGGGAAAAACCAACAAAGATTATTTTCCTGACAGTATGTGAGACCAATTATGGACATTTCGAATTTGAGTGAATGTTTACGAACCTATGTACGTTTAGAATACTTGAGTGAAAGTGAAGCCTTCTATTTATGCTTCACGCTGTGTGTGTGTGTACTTACCTACTTGTGGTTGCAGGGATCGAGTCATAGCTCCTGGCCCCGCCTCTTCACTGGCCGCTACTGGGTCACTTTCCCTGCGCCATGAGTGTATCATACCTCTTCTTAAAACTATGAATGGAACCTGCCTCCACTACATCGCTTCCCAAACTATTCCACTTCCCGACCACTATGTGATTGAAGAAATACTTTCTAACATCCCTGTGATTCATCTGAGTCTTCAAATGCAAAGTTATGAATACCGGAAATATAGTAAAGACTCGAGAAATGTGTGTGTGTGTGTGTGTGTGTGTGTGTGAACAATTAGCTTTTTCCTCATATCTGTTTGCAGCTGTAAGAATCGAGTTAAAGTCATGGTGTCTCATCTAGGGTATTTAATTCATAATTATTTTTTTCTTTCCATTGCTTACTATCTTCTCTTGCATTTTATTTAAGTGTTTTAAGACTCTGCAAGCTCTATCTAGTAGTATTTCAGTATCTTTTCTATAGTTTGGGCGTGACCTCATAGCCAGGCGTCTATCACAATGCCTGTCTTATATCAGCCAGTGTTTACTTCTGGTGTGTCGTGACAAAACAGCGTTTGCTTCAAGCATTTTCAGAATGCTGAGACCTGCTGTGCTGTGGGTTACTCAACAGGATGCTGAGACCTGCGGTGCTGTGGGTTACTCATCAGGATGCTGAGATCTGCTGTGCTGTGGGTTACTCAACAGGATGCTGAGACCTGCTGTGCTGTGGGTTACTCAACAGGATGCTGAGACCTGCTGTGCGGTGGGTTACTCAACAGGATGCTGAGACCTGCTGTGCTGTGGGTTACTCAACAGGATGCTGAGACCTGCTGTGCTGTGGGTTACTCAACAGGATGCTGAGACCTGCTGTGATGTGGGTTACTCAACAGGATGCTGAGATCTGCTGTGCTGTGGGTTACTCAACAGGATGCTGAGACCTGCTGTGCTGTGGGTTACTCAACAGGATGCTGAGATCTGCTGTGCTGTGGGTTACTCAACAGGATGCTGAGACCTGTTGTGCTGTGGGTTACTCAACAGGATGCTGAGACCTGCTGTGCTGTGGGTTACTCAACAAGATGCTGAGATCTGTTGTGCTGTGGGTTACTCAACAGGATGCTGAGACCTGCTGTGCTGTGGGTTACTCAACAGGATGCTGAGACCTGCTGTGCTGTGGGTTACTCAACAAGATGCTGAGACCTGCGGTGCTGTGGGTTACTCAACAAGATGCTGAGACCTGCGGTGCTGTGGGTTACTCAACAGGATGCTGAGACCTGCGGTGCTGTGGGTTACTCAACAAGATGCTGAGACCTGCGGTGCTGTGGGTTACTCAACAAGATGCTGAGACCTGCGGTGCTGTGGGTTACTCAACAGGATGCTGAGACCTGCGGTGCTGTGGGTTACTCAACAGGATGCTGAGACCTGCTGTGCTGTGGGTTACTCAAAAGGATGCTGAGACCTGCTGTGCTGTGGGTTACTCAACAGGATGCTGAGACCTGCTGTGCTGTGGGTTACTCAACAAGATGCTGAGACCTGCGGTGCTGTGGGTTACTCAACAGGATGCTGAGACCTGCGGTGCTGTGGGTTACTCAACAGGATGCTGAGACCTGCAGTGCTGTGGGTTACTCAACAGGATGCTGAGACCTGCTGTGCTGTGGGTTACTCAACAGGATGCTGAGACCTGCTGTGCTGTGGGTTACTCAACAAGATGCTGAGACCTGCGGTGCTGTTGGTTACTCAACAGGATGCTGAGACCTGCTGTGCTGTGGGTTACTCAACAGGATGCAGAGACCTGCTGTGCTGTGGGTTACTCAACAAGATGCTGAGACCTGCTGTGCTGTGGGTTACTCAACAGGATGCTGAGACCTGCTGTGCTGTGGGTTACTCAACAGGATGCTGAGACTTGCTGTGCTGTGGGTTACTCAACAAGATGCTGAGATCTGTTGTGCTGTGGGTTACTCAACAGGATGCTGAGACCTGCTGTGCTGTGGGTTACTCAACAGGATGCTGAGACCTGCTGTGCTGTGGGTTACTCAACAGGATGCTGAGACCTGCTGTGCTGTGGGTTACTCAACAGGATGCTGAGACCTTCTGTGCTGTGGGTTACTCAACAGAATGCTGAGACCTGCGGTGCTGTGGGTTACTCAACAGGATGCTGAGACCTGCTGTGCTGTGGGTTACTTAACAGGATGCTGAGACCTGCGGTGCTGTGGGTTACTCAACAGGATGCTGAGACCTGCTGTGCTGTGGGTTACTCAACAGGATGCTGAGACCTGCTGTGCTGTGGGTTACTCAACAGGATGCTGAGACCTGCTGTGCTGTGGGTTACTCAACAGTATGATGAGACTTGCAGTGCTGTGTGTTACTCAACAGTATGATGAGACTTGCAGTGCTGTGGGTTACTCAACAGTATGATGAGACTTGCAGTGCTGTGGGTTACTCAACAGTATGATGAGATCCTGCGGTGCTGTGGGTTCTCAACAGTATGATGAGACCTGCGGTGCTGTGGGTTACTCAACAGGATGCTGAGACCTGCTGTGCTGTGGGTTACTCAACAGGATGCTGAGACCTGCTGTGCTGTGGGTTACTCAACAGGATGCTGAGACCTGCTGTGCTGTGGGTTACTCAACAGTATGATGAGACTTGCAGTGCTGTGGGTTACTCAACAGTATGATGAGACTTGCAGTGCTGTGGGTTACTCAACAGTATGATGAGACCTGCGGTGCTGTGGGTTACTCAACAGGATGCTGAGACCTGCGGTGCTGTGGGTTACTCAACAGTATGATGAGACTTGCAGTGCTGTGGGTTACTCAACAGGATGCTGAGACCTGCGGTGCTGTGGGTTACTCAACAGTATGATGACACTTGCAGTGCTGTGGGTTACTCAACAGTATGATGAGATCTGCGGTGCTGTGGGTTATTCAACAGGATGCTGAGACCTGCTGTGCTGTGGGTTACTCAACAGAATGCTGAGACCTGCGGTGCTGTGGGTTACTCAACAGTATGATGAGACCTGCGGTGCTGTGGGTTATTCAACAGGATGCTGAGACCTGCTGTGCTGTGGGTTACTCAACAGGATGCTGAGACCTGCGGTGCTGTGGGTTACTCAACAGTATGATGAGACCTGCGGTGCTGTGGGTTACTCAACAAGATGCTGAGACCTGCTGTGCTGTGGGTTACTCAACAGGATGCTGAGACCTGCTGTGCTGTGGGTTACTCAACAGGATGCTGAGACCTGCGGTGCTGTGGGTTACTCAACAGAGAGAACACAGAGGAGTGTCATTTATAGCGTGATAGTCAATAAAGATGGTGGTGTGAGGTACTGAGTGGTGATCAGAGGTGATGCTTTGTGAGTTGCTTGCCCTTCAAGTTCTCTTGATAAGAAGAATTAAAGCTATTATTTCTTGGATCGACTCTAACAACCTCCCGCTCACAAAGGCTATGTATAACCTCTACGGGTGTAAGACTTCTTCCCATGAAATTAAAATTGAAAGTCTGAGAGTTAAATTATAACATAAAAAGGAACACTGCAACAGGCCGACTGGCCCATACAAGGAAAGTCCTTCTCAAACACAAACCCTCTAACAAAAATGTCTACCCAACGTATTTTCAATGCTACTCAAGGAATAAGCTTTGATAATCCTATTAACTCATGTGCAAGTCCCACTCAAATACAACTCTTTCTGACTCATGTATTTATCTAGTCTATATCTGAAGCTACCCAATATTTTAGCTTCAGTGACTCTTCTAGATAGACTGTACTACTCATAGTCTTCTCTATTACCAAACCGGTACTTTCCTATATCCCTTTATAATCTAAACGTATCCAATTTCAATCCATTTCTTAGAGTTCTTTTTTTTTTAGAAGATATATCCTCAGAACCTTATTTATATCTCCTTGATTGATGCCCATATTCCACTTAAACATTTCCGTCATGTCTCACATCATTCTACATCTTACAAGAGAATACAGATTAAGGGTTCTCAGTCTGTCTTCATATGAATGATTTCTTATGTAGTGGATTAATTTTGTCATTCTTCTCTGGGTGTTTTCTAACAAATTTATATCGATTCTGTAGTATGGAGACCAAAACTGAGCTACATAATCTAAGCGAGGCCTTACTAATGATGTGCAGGAAGGCGTTTGATGTTATTCCTCGCAAGAGACTAAGGCAAAAAACTTGAGGTACAGTAAATAATAGAAGGAAACATTCTCCGGTGAATCGAAGAATATTTTGGGGAACGAAAAAATGAGTGATTGTTCGGGATGAGACATCAGAGTGTTGAGAGACAACACAATAAGTGTCCGGGGCCAAAGACTGTTCAACTGCCTCCCAGCATACATAAGGGGGATTACCAATAGACCCCTGGCTGTCTTCAAGAAGGCACTGGACAGGTACGTCAGTTTGCGTGTGGCCAGCAGTAACAGCCTGGTTTATCAAACCCCGATCCACCACTAGGCCTGGTCTCAGACCGAACCGCGGGGGCGTTGACCCCCGAAACACTCTCCAGGTAAACTCCTGAGTGGGGAGGAATGACAAGTGGGGTTCCGCGTGTCAATGACATGCTAATGACATGCCAGATGGGACTGGGTCAGATGCATCTCTGTCTACTGACGACGTAAACCTAACGAGGAGGATAAAAACTAAAGTGGACAAGGAAAGACTACTAATGCAAATGCGAAGTTATGAATACCGGGTAAGGACAAGACACCCGGAAATATAGTACAGACTCGAGAAATAAAGGCTGCAAATCTCCATGAAAAAGGGGGAATTAGAGGTGATCATAGTTCCAAACATTTCTCCTGAGACACACAGTAAACTGTATAACCGGCGCAGCAAATGCGAGACTGGCAAATTTAACGCTAGTTTTTAGGAACTAAAACATGAAGGCATTCGCGATCCTATACGTCACGCTCGTCTTGGAGTGTGCAGCACCAGTATGAAACCCACATCTTATAAAACATGCATAGAAGTTAGAAAAAGTGCAAATGTTTGTAATAACACTTATCCCAGAGCTGAGGGGTATGAACAATGAGGAGAAGCTAGAGGAGCTAAACTTAACGACATTACAGCACTGAGGGACCAGGGATGACATGAGTATGACGTGTAATATGCTGATAGGAACTGACAGGGTGAGTCTGTTAGAGGGGAAGGTCTCAGATACATAAAGACACATTAGGAAGTTAAAAACAGCTGTGTCATAGGGAATTTAGGAAATACTTTGTAACCACTCTAATCTTAGAATGTTTAGAAAGAGGACGAATTAGCCAGTGAATGGTAGAGGCAGGATCTATAAAGAGTTAAGAATAGGTATGACAGGGTTCACGCAACCCGGAGTGGACCCAGAAGCGGCTTGTGGAGGAAGAGGCGGTGCCAGAAGCTGAATCTCTACCCCTGCAACTACAAACGTACGTGTTATTGGGTCACACACCCACAGTGACCCAGTAACACGTACGTTCTGGCTCCAGCGCCGACGTGTATCTCTGGGTAGTGCTTAGTGACAGTGTGATAATTAATTGAGTTCCCGTAACCTCTCCTCATAGAATAGACCCCTTAACTTCGGGACTAGTCCCGTCTCTACGCTTTCTCCAGTTTCTTGATGTGCTTGACCAGGAGTGGGTTTCATACTGGTACTGCATACTCCAATATGGTTCTGACGTACACGGTGTACAGAGTCGTTAATGACTTATTGCTTAGATGTCGAAAAACTATTCATAGATTTTCCAGGCCCGTATTTGCTACAACAGTTATTTTGTTTTTGTCCAACTCAGGTGATATCGATATAATGCTCACCCCATGGTCCTTTTCCCTTGAGTGAAGTTTGCAGTCTTTGGCATTGCCCCGATCCTTTTCTCCGTTTACAGTCTTCAAGACTTTGCACTTGGTGGGGTTAAACTCCAGTAGCCATTTGTCAGCCCTGGCCTGCAGCCTGACCAGATCCATTTGTAGCCTTCCCTGGTCCTCCATTGCTTGTATTCTCCTCATTAGTTTCACGTCGTGTGTGAACAGGGACACCTCTGATTCTATCCTTTACGTCATGTCAATCACATGTACCAGAAACAACAGCGGCTCTATGATTCATCCTTGTGGACCCCCACTCGACACATGCAACCATTCCGACACCTAGTCACGGACCATCACTCGTTGTTACCTTCCTCTCAGGTATACCTTGATCCTCTGCAATGTTTTTCCTGCTATTCATACCTGTTCTAAATTTTGTACCAGTCTCTTCTGAGGTACTGTATCGAAAGCATTCTTACAGTCCAAGAAAATGCACTCTACCTACCCCTCTCTCTCTTATTTTACTTCTGTCACTTTCTCTTAGAACTCCAGTAGATTAGTGACACAAGATTTTCCATACCTGAAGCCATGCTGGCTGTCATGTATGAACCCACTCCTTTCTTGGTACTCGACCACTCTTGTCCTGACAATCTTCTCCATAACTTTACATACTGTACATGTCAGTGTCTCGTTTCTTGAGAATTGAGAATATATATTCCAATTTTCCACATCTCAGGTAGTTGCCTTGTGTAGAGAGATTTGTTGAAGATTGATGCTAGGGGTACACACTGCCTCTGCTCCCACTCCCAGGACCCATGGAGTGATATTATCTGGTCCCACTGCAGTTCTTTGGTAATTAGAGTTAATAAGAAAATCAGAGAAGTAAGAGCGGTGAGAGAGTATGGCAGGGGGGGATAGTGAGAGTGTTAGATAGGGACAAGAAGAGGGAGAGGTATTGAGAGTCATGACTGGGAGAGGTAGGGAGAGTGCATGCCAGGTAAAGGTAGTGAGAGTCTTGACAGGTAGAGGGAGTAAGAGTCATAATAGGGAGAGTAGTAAGAGTTTTGATAGGAAGAGGTAGTGAGAGTAATGGCAGGGAGAGGCAGTAAGAGTCATCACAAAGAGAGGTAGTGAGAGTCAAGACAGGGAGAAGCAGTGACAGTCATGACAGGGAGAGAGAGTGAGAGCCATGTCAAGGAGAGATAGTGAGAGTCATGACAGGGAGAGATAATGAGAGTCTTGAGAGGGAGTGATAGTGAGAGACATGACAGGGATAGATAGTATGAGTTTTGACAGGGAGAGATATTGAGTCATGACAGGGCTAAATAATGAGAGTCATGACAGGGCTAAATAGTGAGAGTCATGACAGGGATAAATAGTGAGAGTCATGACAGGGAGAGATAGTGAGAGTCATGACAGGGAGAGATAGTGAGAGTCATGACAGGGAGAGATAGTGAGAGTCTTGACAGGGAGAGATAGTGAGAGTCTTGACAGGGAGAGATGGTGAGTTATGACAGGGAGACATAGTGAGTCATGACAAGGAGTGATAGTGAGAGTCATGAAAGGGAAAGATAGTGTAGTCAAACAGGTAGAGATAGTGAGAGTCATGACAAGTTATTACAACCTCAGGTTCTAAGGCCTGTTATCCTGAGTGTAAAAGGGAGCTTGGAGCAAAGAAACACAATAGAAAATGCTTTGAATTGTATTTTTCCTTCACCAAGCAAATATATACTATATATCTGAGTTTTTGTATTTTCCTTCACCAAGTATTTATATCTTTATACAATTATGTACACTATATACAAATAGAGTAGTATTAGTGAACGCCACGGTAGTCAAGGCAAAACAACAGCCTAGAGACAGAGACGACCGTACAACAACCAGCTCCGGGTGGGAATGACAATGGTAAACATGTGAGTGGAATCCACGTCACCTTTACCATTACCAGACCCACATTATGATTGGCTGAACCAAGTTGTTGATCTGGTGATGGGGCCCCGATCACCAAATCCTTAACAAGATGGTTCACTGGTTAGTGAGACAGCCTATGTGGGTGTGTTTAACATGCTCCGAATAAGGGGACGTACTCTTTGCATGCAATACAAGTAAAGATAGTGATGGTCTTGACAGGGAAAAATAGTGATGGTCTTGACATGGAAAGATAGTGAGAGTCATGACAAGAGTAGAGAGAGAGTCTTGACTGGGAGAGATAGTGAATGTGTGAAAAAGATGCAGTGAGAGTGTGTGAGAGAGGCAGTGAAAGTGTGTGAGAGAGACGGAGTGTGTCAGAGAGGCAATGAGAGTGTAAGAGAGAGACAATGAGAGTATGAGAGAGAGGCAGTGAGAGTGTGAGAGAGAGGCAGTGAGAGCATGAGAGGCAGTGAGTGTGTGCTCACCTAATTGTGCTCACCTAATTGTGGTTGCAGGGGTCGAGACTCAGCTCCTGGCCCCGCCTCTTCGCTGTCTGCTACTGGGTCTCTGCTCTCCCTGCTCCATGAGCTTTATCATACCTTGTCTTAAAACTATGTATGGTTCCTGCCTCCACTATATCTTTCTCTAGACTATTCCACTTCCTGACTACTCTGTGGCTGAAGAAATGCTTCCTGACATCCCTTTGACTCATCTGAGTCTTCAGCTTCCAGTTGTGTCCCCTTGTTTCTGTGTTCCCTCTCTGAAACATCCTGTCACTATCTACCTTGTCAATTCCCCGCAGTATTTTGTATGTCGTTATCATGTCTCCTCTGACCCTTCTTTCCTCCAGTGTTGTTAGTCCTATTTCCCTCAATCTTTCTTCATAAGACAGACCCCTGAGTTGTGGAACTAACCTTGTCGCAAACCTTTGCACTTTCTCTAGTTTCTTTACGTGCTTGACCAGGTGTGGGTTCCAGACTGGTGCTGCATATTCTAGTATGGGCCTGACGTACACGGTATACAGTGTCTTGAACGATTCCTTGTTAAGGTAACGGAACGCTAATCTTAGGTTTGCCAGTCGCCCATATGCTGCCGCAGTTATGTGGTTGATGTGTGCCTCCGGAGACGTGCTTGGCGTTATACTCACTCCAAGGTCTTTCTCCTTTGCCGAGGTTTGTAGCCTTTGTCCGCCTAGCTTGTACTCTGTCAGCGGTCTTCTTTGCCCTTCTCCGATCCTCATGACTTTGCATTTGGAGGGATTGAATTCAAGAAGCCAATTGCTAGACCAGATGTCGAGCTTGTCCAGGTCTGTTTGCAGCCCTGCCTGGTCCTCTTCCGATGTGATTCTCCTCATTATTTTCACATCATCCGCGAATAGAGACACTTCTGAGTCTATCCCGTCCGTCATGTCATTTACATATACCAGGAATAACACTGGTCCTAGGACTGACCCCTGCGGTACACCGCTCGTCACAGGCGCCCACTGTGATACCTCACCACGCACCATGACCCGTTGTTGCCTCCCTTTGAGGTATTCCCTGATCCATTCCAGTGCCCTTCCTGTTATACCTGCTTGTTCTTCCAACTTCTTTACTAATCTCATGTGAGGAACTGTGTCGAAGGCCTTCCTGCAGTCCAGAAAAATGCAATCAACCCACCTTTCTCTCTCCTGCCTTACCTCTGTTACTTTATCATAGAACTCCAGGAGGTTTGTTACACAGGATTTGCCTTCCCGGAATCCGTACTGTCTGGTGTTTATTATCCTGTTCAGCTCGAGGTGCTCCACCATTCTTTTCCTGATGATTTTCTCCAGGACTTTGCACACTATACATGTAAGTGACACCGGTCTATAGTTTAGTGCCTCTTTTCTGTCTCTTTTTTTTAAAAATGGGGACTACGTTGGCCTTCTTCCATACCTCAGGTAGCTGCCCAGTTTCAAGGGATGTGTTGAATATTATGGTAAGTGGCACACTAAGAACCTCAGCTCCTTCCCGAAGAACCCAGGCAGTGAGAGTATGAGAGAGAGACAGGGAAAGTGTGTGAGAGAGGCAGTGAGAGTGTAAGAGAGAGACAATGAGAGTATGAGAGGCAGTGAGAGTATGAGAGAGAGACAGAGTATAAGAGAGAGGCAGTGAGAGTGTGAGAAGCAGTGAGAGTATGAGAGAGAGGCAGTGAGAGTGTGAGAGAGAGGCAGTGAGAGCATAAGAGAGAGGCAGTGAGAGTGTATGAGAGAGGCAGTGAGAGTATGAGAGAGAGGCAGGGAGAGTGTGTGAGACAGGCAGTGAGAGTGTAAGAGAGAGACAATGAGAGTATGAGAGGCAGTGAGAATATGAGAGAGAGGCAGTGAGAGTGTGAGAGAGAGGTTAGGTAAGGTTCGTCAGGAAACCGTACAAGTGTTTCCTGACGCGGGTCTTAGTCAGATGATGATCCGCCGTTGGAGCTTTTGGTCATCTGACCGAGGCCTTCAGCTGGCTTACCAGTCCACCCCTTTAAAAATTATGGTCAATTATAACCATTGTTTTTTATTTGTGAGAGAGAGGCAAGGAAAGTGTGAGAGAGAGGCAGTGAGAGTGTGAGAGAGAGGCAGGGAGAGTGTGAGAGAGAGGCAATGAGAGTGTGTGAGAGACGGAGTGTGTCAGAGAGGCAGTGAGAATGTGAGAGGCAGTGAGAGTATGAGAGAGAGGCAGTGAGAGTATGAGAGAGAGGCAGAAAGAGTGTGAGAGAGAGGCAGGGAGAGTGTACTAGAGAGGCAGTGAGAGTTCGAGTGTGAGAGGCAGTGAGAGTGTGTATGTGTGTGTGAGAGAGAGAGAGAGATATAGGGAGGGAGGTTCAGGAAGAGGTTGAGATAGGAAAGGAGAAGCAGGGAGAGTGTGAGATAGGAAAAGAGAGGCAGGGAGAGTGTGAGATAATGAGGGGCAGGGAGAGTGTGAGAAAGGGAGAGTGTAAGAAAGGGAGAGACAGAGAGAGTGTGAAATAGGGAGAGGCAGGAATAGTGTGAGATAGGGAGAAGCCGGGAGAGTGTGAGAATGGGAGAGGCAGAGAGAGTGTGAGAAAAGGAGAGACAGGGAGGGTGTGAGACAGGGAGAGAGAATAAGATAAAGTTTACTTAAGCCACAGTGACTTACAATCAATACCAGGAGTGAGGCAGAGAGGCAGGAGGAGGAGGAGGAGGATGAGGAGGAGGAGGAGGAGGAAGAGGAGGAGGAGAAGGAGGAGGAGGAGGAGGAGGAGGAGGAGGAGGAGGAGGAGGAGGAAGAGGAGAAGGAAGAACAGGTGGAAGAAGAAGAGGAGGTCGTGAAGGAGGAGATGAAAGAGGTGGAGGACGAGGTGTAGAAGTAGGAGGTGAAATGAGAGGAAGATAATGGTGATTATGATGATAAAAAGGATAATGATGAAAATGATGATGTTAGTGATAAGTAGGAGGAAGAGGAGTTAAAGGAAGGGAAGGAAAAGAAAGAGCAGGGAGAGTATTATGAGGGGGAAGAGAAGTGAAAGGACGAGGAGAAAAAAGAAAGATAATAATGATAATGATAATGAGAGAGATGATCTTCTTTAAGCTATGCATATCAACTAGCACCTCTGTACTAGCATGTGAGATGTACAGACCTCAGTGGCAACATACAGACCCCATCAACTAGCACCTCTGTACTAGCATGTGAGATGTACAGACCTCAGTGGCAACATACAGACCCCATCAACTAGCACCTCTGTACTAGCATGTGAGATGTACAGACCTCAGTGGCAACATACAGACCCCATCAACTAGCACCTCTGTACTAGCATGTGAGATGTACAGACCTCAGTGGCAACATACAGACCCCATCAACTAGCACCTCTGTACTAGCATGTGAGATGTACAGACCTCAGTGGCAACATACAGACCCCATCAACTAGCACCTCTGTAGTAGCATGTGAGATGTACAGACCTCAGTGGCAACATACAGACCCCATCAACTAGCACCTCTGTACTAGCATGTGAGATGTACAGACCTCAGTGGCAACATACAGACCCCATCAACTAGCACCTCTGTACTAGCATGTGAGATGTACAGACCTCAGTGGCAACATACAGACCCCATCAACTAGCACCTCTGTACTAGCATGTGAGATGTACAGACCTCAGTGGCAACATACAGACCCCATCAACTAGCACCTCTGTACTAGCATGTGAGATGTACAGACCTCAGTGGCAACATACAGACCCCATCAACTAGCACCTCTGTACTAGCATGTGAGATGTACAGACCTCAGTGGCAACATACAGACCCCATCAACTAGCACCTCTGTACTAGCATGTGAGATGTACAGACCTCAGTGGCAACATACAGACCCCATCAACTAGCACCTCTGTACTAGCATGTGCGATGTACAGACCTCAGTGGCAACATACAGACCCCATCAACTAGCACCTCTGTACTAGCATGTGCGATTTACAGACCTCAGTGGCAACATACAGACCCCATCAACTACACTCTGTACTAGCATGTGAGATGTACAGACCTCAGTGGCAACATACAGACCCCATCAACTAGCACTCTGTACTAGCATGTGAGATGTACAGACCTCAGTGGCAACATACAGACCCCATCAACTAGCACCTCTGTACTAGCATGTGGATGTACAGACCTCAGTGGCAACATACAGACCCCATCAACTAGCACCTCTGTACTAGCATGTGCGATAACAGACCTCAGTGGCAACATACAGACCCCATCAACTACCTCTGTACTAGCATGTGGATGTACAGACCTCAGTGGCAACATACAGACCCCATCAACTAGCACCTCTGTACTAGCATGTGAGATGTACAGACCTCAGTGGCAACATACAGACCCCATCAACTAGCACCTCTGTACTAGCATGTGCGATGTACAGACCTCAGTGGCAACATACAGACCCCATCAACTAGCACCTCTGTACTAGCATGTGCGATGTACAGACCTCAGTGGCAACATACAGATCCCATCAACTAGCACTTCTGTACTAGCATGTGAGATGTACAGACCTCAGTGGCAACATACAGACCCCATCAACTAGCACCTCTGTACTAGCATGTGAGATGTACAGACCTCAGTGGCAACATACAGACCCCATCAACTAGCACCTCTGTACTAGCATGTGCGATGTACAGACCTCAGTGGCAACATACAGACCCCATCAACTAGCACCTCTGTACTAGCATGTGAGATGTACAGACCTCAGTGGCAACATACAGATCCCATCAACTAGCACCTCTGTACTAGCATGTGAGATGTACAGACCTCAGTGGCAACATACAGACCCCATCAACTAGCACCTCTGTACTAGCATGTGAGATGTACAGACCTCAGTGGCAACATCAGACCCATCAACTAGCACCTCTGTACTAGCGTGAGATGTACAGACCTCAGTGGCAACATACAGATCCCATCAACTAGCACCTCTGTACTAGCATGTGAGATGTACAGACCTCAGTGGCAACATACAGACCCCATCAACTAGCACCTCTGTACTAGCATGTGCGATGTACAAACCTCAGTGGCAACATACAGACCCCATCAACTAGCACCCTGTACTAGCATGTGAGATGTACAGACCTCAGTGGCAACATACAGATCCCATCAACTAGCACCTCTGTACTAGCATGTGAGATGTACAGACCTCAGTGGCAACATACAGACCCCATCAACTAGCACCTCTGTACTAGCATGTGCGATGTACAGACCTCAGTGGCAACATCAGACCCCATCAACTAGCACCTCTGTACTAGCATGTGCGATGTACAGACCTCAGTGGCAACATACAGACCCCATCAACTAGCACCTCTGTACTAGCATGTGAGATGTACAGACCTCAGTGGCAACATACAGACCCCATCAACTAGCACCTCTGTACTAGCATGTGAGATGTACAGACCTCAGTGGCAACATACAGATCCCATCAACTAGCACCTCTGTACTAGCATGTGCGATGTACAGACCTCAGTGGCAACATACAGACCCCATCAACTAGCACCTCTGTACTAGCATGTGCGATGTACAGACCTCAGTGGCAACATACAGACCCCATCAACTAGCACCTCTGTACTAGCATGTGAGATGTACAGACCTCAGTGGCAACATACAGACCCCATCAACTAGCACCTCTGTACTAGCATGTGCGATGTACAGACCTCAGTGGCAACATACAGACCCATCAACTAGCACCTCTGTACTAGCATGTGAGATGTACAGACCTCAGTGGCAACATACAGACCCCATCAACTAGCACCTCTGTACTAGCATGTGAGATGTACAGACCTCAGTGGCAACATACAGACCCCATCAACTAGCACCTCTGTACTAGCATGTGAGATGTACAGACCTCAGTGGCAACATACAGACCCCATCAACTAGCACCTCTGTACTAGCATGTGAGATGTACAGACCTCAGTGGCAACATACAGACCCCATCAACTAGCACCTCTGTACTAGCATGTGAGATGTACAGACCTCAGTGGCAACATGCAGACCCCATCAACTAGCACCTCTGTACTAGCATGTGAGATGTACAGACCTCAGTGGCAACATGCAGACCCATCAACTAGCACCTCTGTACTAGCATGTGCGATGTACAGACCTCAGTGGCAACATACAAACCCCATCAACTAGCACCTCTGTACTAGCATGTGAGATGTACAGACCTCAGTGGTAACATGCAGACCCCATCAACTAGCACCTCTGTACTAGCATGTGCGATGTACAGATCTCAGTGGCAACATACAGACCCCATCAACTAGCACCTCTGTACTAGCATGTGAGATGTACAGACCTCAGTGGCAACATGCAGACCCCATCAACTAGCACCTCTGTACTAGCATGTGCGATGTACAGACCTCAGTGGCAACATACAGACCCCATCAACTAGCACCTCTGTACTAGCATGTGCGATGTACAGACCTCAGTGGCAACATACAGACCCCATCAACTACTACGTCTGTACTAGCATGTGAGATGTACAGACCTCAGTGGCAACATACAGACCCCATCAACTAGCACCTCTGTACTAGCATGTGCGATGTACAGACCTCAGTGGCAACATACAGACCCCATCAACTAGCACCTCTGTACTAGCATGTGAGATGTACAGACCTCAGTGGCAACATACAGACCCCATCAACTAGCACCTCTGTACTAGCATGTGAGATGTACAGACCTCAGTGGCAACATACAGACCCCATCAACTAGCACCTCTGTACTAGCATGTGAGATGTACAGACCTCAGTGGCAACATACAGACCCCATCAACTAGCACCTCTGTACTAGCATGTGAGATGTACAGACCTCAGTGGCAACATGCAGACCCCATCAACTAGCACCTCTGTACTAGCATGTGAGATGTACAGACCTCAGTGGCAACATGCAGACCCCATCAACTAGCACCTCTGTACTAGCATGTGCGATGTACAGACCTCAGTGGCAACATACAGACCCCATCAACTAGCACCTCTGTACTAGCATGTGAGATGTACAGACCTCAGTGGCAACATGCAGACCCCATCAACTAGCACCTCTGTACTAGCATGTGCGATGTACAGATCTCAGTGGCAACATACAGACCCCATCAACTAGCACCTCTGTACTAGCATGTGAGATGTACAGACCTCAGTGGCAACATGCAGACCCCATCAACTAGCACCTCTGTACTAGCATGTGCGATGTACAGACCTCAGTGGCAACATACAGACCCCATCAACTAGCACCTCTGTACTAGCATGTGCGATGTACAGACCTCAGTGGCAACATACAGACCCCATCAACTACTACGTCTGTACTAGCATGTGAGATGTACAGACCTCAGTGGCAACATACAGACCCCATCAACTAGCACCTCTGTACTAGCATGTGCGATGTACAGACCTCAGTGGCAACATACAGACCCCATCAACTAGCACCTCTGTACTAGCATGTGAGATGTACAGACCTCAGTGGCAACATACAGACCCCATCAACTAGCACCTCTGTACTAGCATGTGAGATGTACAGACCTCAGTGGCAACATACAGACCCCATCAACTAGCACCTCTGTACTAGCATGTGCGATGTACAGACCTCAGTGGCAAGAAGCAGACCCCATCAACTTCCTAATGGAAAATGTGGACTCCCTTCTGCTCCAACACAACTGTCAACATATCATAATTGTTGGTGACCTCAACCAACATCTTATACAGAGGGACGTTGATGACCTTCTTGCAGTGTTTGACATGAGAAACTTTGTTGATTTCCCTACTCATATCTCTGGCTCCTCCCTCGACCCAGCAGTGAGTGATCTGGCAGAAGGTATAGTCACTTGTCAACCCCTCGGCTATGTTGGATCCTCAGACCACAAGGCTGTTTTTTCGACACTGAAGATCCCAACAGAATGAGGTGAGGAGTCAACACTTACCCTGGCTGTGGAAGAGAGGTAACTGGTCAGCCCTCTGCTCTGAGCTCGCCACCTCTGATTGGAATGCTCTTCTACAAGGTGAAGTTGACAACCAAGTGAATGTCTTCACTGGACACATCTTTAATCTACAACAAGAACACATCCCTCACCGGCAGTATGTGACGAAGCCCACAGATCAGTCTTTGTTCGGCTTTCGTTGTAGACACGCTGCTACTTGCTAAGTATAAGGCTTGGCAAAGGTATAAGAGACATCCTACCCATATGCCTACAGGCAAGCCTGTAGGCATATGGGTGAAGTTCAAAAGTGGGCAATCTCTAAATGGGAGGCAGACAAAAAAAGAAAGCTAGCATCAGTTAGAGTGGACTCCAAAACTGGTGGTCCTGATGAATTTGTTCAACCTCTAAATCGACAGGATGGGACCACCTCTACTAGTTGTCAACAGAAAGTGGACCTCTTTGCCGAACACTTTGCTGCCAAAATGCAAGTTCCTGATCCAGAAAGGGACACTCCGTGGCTAGCTGAAAGAACTGTGTCAAAACTGTCAGTGGTGACAATAAGGCAGTAGGAGGTGCATCTTCTTAAATTGCTTGACCAAGAAAATGCTGTGGGCCCAGACAAGTTAAGCGCAAGATTGCTGAGTAGATGTGCAGACCAGCTAGCAGCACCTCTAACTCGCATCTTTCAGCACTGCCTAGTACAGTGTAAATGGTCTTCTCTGTGGAAAGAGGCAAATGTAGTCGCTGTTCACAAAAAAAAGAGCAAAGCAGAAATCAGCAACTACTGACCAGTGTCACTCCTGTCAATCACTGGCAAGATTCTTGAGACAATAATATCTAGACAATTGACAGAGTTTTCTGACTACCATTCACTATGGCTTCAGAAAAGGTTACTCTGCTGCTGATCTGTTGTTAAACCTCTCTACTAAGTGGCACCAGTCACTGGATGAATCCAAAGTCAGCTGTGTGGTAGCACCGGACATTGCTGGTGCTTTCGACCGAGTATGGCACCAGGCACTCTTGCCAAAACTGCAAGCACTGGGAATTGCAGGCTGTGCACTATGTCTCCTCAGGTAGATCTCTAAGGGTAGTTTTCAATGGAACAGAGTCAGTGAGACATTTTATTGGGGCAAGTGTTCCACAGAAAAGTGTGCTTGGGCCATTGTTACGGAATGTATGCGTAAATGACCTTCATCTCATCCCAGAATCCCTTCCATATGCAGACGACTGTACTCTGACATTTACTTATCCAAGAAAGGAAATACCAGCTGCTCTAAGCTACATCAATCACCAGCTAAGTGCTGTATCATCATGGGAAAACCGATGGCAGGTAATATTTGCACCTGAGAAAACACAAATGATGATGGTCTCTAGGCACCATGATGGTAATGCCAGAGTGTTGGTACCTGGGAACAAAGTTGATATCCTTGGGGTGAAATTTTACTCCAAACTGACCATAAAGAACAACGTTATAAATTTTGCAAACAAGGTTGCCAAGAAGCTTACAGTACTTCGACTTATCTCGCATCTGCTCGACAGTAGGGGCTGCAAGATTCTGTACAAGGCACAAGTATGCTCACATCTAGAGTATGCTCCACTTTCTTGGTTTGCCTGACCCCTATCTCATCTGCGACTGCTTGACAGAGTAAAGAACAGAGAAAGACGCCTCATCTCTCGCCTGGACCCATCCTGGATACATGTCATTTCAGCAGAGCCTTCAACACAGGAGGGATGCGGAAGGCCTCACTGGTATGTACAAGGTCAACACTGACAAAGTACCACACTTGGCTCTACTCCGAGGACAGCGAGAAGTGAGCTTCTATATCACAAGACGGGCAGCAACTTCACTCTGGCTGTAACCTTCTCCAGAAAAAGAGGAGGAAAAGAGACAGGATGAGGAAGGGGAAGATGAAGAGGAAGAGGAGTATGACGAGGATGAGGAGGAAGATGAGGAAGAGAGGTATGGAGAGGAAGAGGATGAGGAGGAAGATGAAGATGAGATGGAAGAGAAATATGAGAGGTATGAGGAGGAGGAGTAGGAGGATGAGAAGGAAGAGAAGGTGGAAGAGGATGAGGAGAAGGAGAATAAGGAAAAGGGGAGGAAGAGGTTGAGACTGAAGAAAATTAAAAGAATCAAGAGGAAAAATGAGGAAGAGGAAGAGGAGGTCAGTGAAAAAGAGGAAGATGAAGAGGAAGACGTGGAGGCGGAAGAGGAAGAGGAGGAAAAAGTGGAAAAGGAGGAGAAGGAAGAATGGTGTGAGGATAAAGAGGCGAAAGAAGAAATGGAAGAGCAGGTGGAGCAGGAAGAAAAATAAGAGGAAGAAGAAAAACACGAGGATTAACAGGAGAATAAAGAGGAAGAAGAGGAGAAAGAGCAGCAGCAGTAATAGGAGGAGCAGGTGAAAGAAGAAGAGAAGGAGGCGCAGGAGGGAAGATAGAGGAAGAGGAGAAGAAAAAGGAGAGGGAGGATGAAGAGGAGGAGGAGGAGCAATAAGGAGAACTGTAGAGGGATAAGGGTGAAGTGTTATAGTGATGGAGGAGGTGAAGTGTTATAGTGATGGAGGAGGTGAAGTGTTATAGTGATGGAGGAGGTAAAGTGTTATAGTGATGGAGGAGGTAAAGTGTTATAGTGATGGAGGAGGTAAAGTGTTATAGTGATGGAGGAGGTAAAGTGTTATAGTGATGGAGGAGGTAAAGTGTTATAGTGATGGAGGAGGTGAAGTGTTATAGTGATGGAGGAGGTAAAGTGTTATAGTGATGGAGGAGGTAAAGTGTTATAGTGATGGAGGAGGTAAAGTGTTATAGTGATGGAGGAGGTGAAGTGTTATAGTGATGGAGGAGGTAAAGTGTTATAGTGATGGAGGAGGTGAAGTGTTATAGTGATGGAGGAGGTGAAGTGTAATAGAGATGGAGGAGGTAAAGGTTTTTGTGATGGATGAGGTGAAGTTTTATAGTGATTGAGGTGAAGTGTTATAGTGATGGAGGAGGTGAAGTGTTATAGTGATGGAGGAGGTAAAGAGTTACAGTGATGGAGGAGGTGAAGTGTTATAGTGATGGAGGATGATGAAGTGGTATAGCGATAGAGGAGGTGAAGTGTTATAGTGATGGAGGAGGTGAAGTGTAATAGAGACGGAGGAGGTGAAGGTTTTTGTGATGGAGGAGGTGAAGTGTTATAGTGATTGAGGTGAAGTGTTATAGTGATGGAGGAGGTGAAGTGTTATAGTGATGGAGGAGTGTGAAGTGTTATAGTGATGGAGGAGGGTGAAGTGTTATTGTGATGGAGGAGGGTGAAGTGTTATAGTGATGGAGGAGGTGAAGTGTTATAGTGATGGAGGAGGTGAAGTGTTATAGTGAAGGAGGAGGTGAAGTGTTATAGTGATGGAGGAAGTGAAGTGTTATAGTGATGGAGGAGAGTGAAGTGTTATTGTGATGGTGGAGGGTGAAGTGTTATTGTGATGGAGGAGGGTGAAGTGTTATTGTGATGGAGGAGGGTGAAGTGTTATAGTGATGGAGGAGGGTGAAGTGCTATAGTGATGGAGGAGGTGAAGTGTTATAGTTAAGGAGGAGGTGAAGTGTTATAGTGATGGAGGAAGTGAAGTGTTATAGTGATGGAGGAGAGTGAAGTGATATAGTGATGGAGGAGATGAAGTGTTATTGTGATGGAGGAGGGTGAAGTGTTATTGTGATGGAGGAGGGTGAAGTGTTATTGTGATGTAGGAGTGTGAAGTGTTATAGTGATGGAGGAGGGTGAAGTGTTATAGTGATGGAGGAGGTGAAGTGTTATAGTGATGGAGGAGGTGAAGTGTTATAGTGAAGGAGGAGGTGAAGTGTTATAGTGTTGGAGGAAGTGAAGTGTTATAGTGATGGAAGAGAGTGAAGTGATATAGTGATGGAGGAGATGAAGTGTTATAGTGATGGAGGAGGGTGAAGTGTTATAGTGATGGAGGAGGGTGAAGTGTTATTATGATGGAGGAGGGTGAAGTGTTATTGTGATGGAGGAGGGTGAAGTGTTATAGTGATGGAGGAGGGTGAAGTGTTATATTGAGGGATGAGGTGAAGTGTTATAGTGAGGGATGAGGTGAAGTGTTATAGTGATGGAGGAGATGAAGTGTTATAGTGATGGAGGAGGGAGAAGTGTTATAGTGATGGAGGAGGATGAAGTGTTATAGTGATGGAGAAGGGTGAAGTGTTATAGTTATAGAATAGGTGAAGTGTTATAGTGATGGAGGAGGTGAAGTGTTATAGTGATGGAGGAGGTGAAGTGTTATAGTGATGGAGGAGGTGAAGTGTTATAGTGATGGAGGAGGTGAAGTGTTATAGTGATGGAGGAGGGGAAGGGGGTACTACCAGCCTCACCACATCACTAAGTACCAGCAGCCTCGCC
The DNA here is from genome assembly GCA_009830355.1 of Cherax destructor. Taxonomy (NCBI): domain Eukaryota; kingdom Metazoa; phylum Arthropoda; class Malacostraca; order Decapoda; family Parastacidae; genus Cherax; species Cherax destructor. The sequence goes on along the minus strand of WNWK01010309.1, from coordinate 44,003 downwards.
TCATCACTGAGTACCAGCAGCCTCGCCTTATCACTGAGTACCAGCAGCCTCGCCTCATCACTGAGTACCAGCAACCTCGCCTCATCACTGAGTACCAGCAGCCTCGCCTCATCACTGAGTACCAGCAGCCACGCCTCATCACTGAGTACCAGCAACCTTGCCTCATCCCTGAGTACCAGCAGCCTCGCCTCATCACTGAGTACCAGCAACCTCGCCTCATCACTGAGTACCAGCAGCCTCGCCTCATCACTGAGTACCAGCAGCCTCGCCTCATCTATGAGTACCAGCAGCCACGCCTCATCACTGAGTACCAGCAACCTCGCCTCATCACTGAGTACCAGCAGCCTCGCCTCATCACTGAGTACCAGCAGCCACGCCTCATCACTGAGTACCAGCAACCTTGCCTCATCCCTGAGTACCAGCAGCCTCGCCTCATCACTGAGTACCAGCAACCTCGCCTCATCACTGAGTACCAGCAACCTCGCCTCATCACTGAGTACCAGTAACCTCGCCTCATCACTGAGTACCAGCAACCTCGCCTCATCCCTGAGTACCAGCAGCCTCGCCTCATCACTGAGTACCAGTAACCTCGCCTCATCAGCCTCATCACTGAGTACCAGCAACCTCGCCTCATCCCTGAGTACCATCAGCCTCGCCTCATCAATGAGTACCAGCAGCCACGCCTCATCACTGAGTACCAGCAACCTCGCCTCATCACTGAGTACCAGCAGCCTCGCCTCATCACTGAGTACCAGCAGCCACGCCTCATCACTGAGTACCAGCAACCTTGCCTCATCACTGAGTACCAGTAACCTCGCCTCATCAGCCTCATCACTGAGTACCAGCAACCTCGCCTCATCACTGAGTACCAGCAGCCTCGCCTCATCAATGAGTACCAGCAGCCACGCCTCATCACTGAGTACCAGCAACCTCGCCTCATCACTGAGTACCAGCAGCCTCGCCTCATCACTGAGTACCAGCAGCCACGCCTCATCACTGAGTACCAGCAACCTTGCCTCATCCCTGAGTACCAGCAGCCTCGCCTCATCACTGAGTACCAGCAACCTCGCCTCATCACTGAGTACCAGCAACCTTGCCTCATCACTGAGTACCAGTAACCTCGCCTCATCACTGAGTACCAGCAACCTCGCCTCATCCCTGAGAACCAGCAGCCTCGCCTCATCACTGAGTACCAGTAACTTCGCCTCATCACTGAGTACCAGCAGCCTCATCTCACCACTGAGTACCAGCAACCTCGCCTCATCCCTGAGTACCAGCAGCCTCACTTCATCACTGAGTACAAGCAACCTAGCCTTATCACTGAGTACCAACAACCTCGCCTCATCACTGAGTACCAGCAGACTCGCCTCATCACTGAGTACCAGCAGCCTCGCCTCATCACTGAGTACCAGTAACCCTGCCTCATCCCTGAGTACCAGCAACCTCGCCTCATCACTGAGTACCAGTAACCTCGCCTCATCACTGAGTACCAGCAACCTCGCCTCATCCCTGAGTACCAGCAGCCTCGCCTCATCACTGAGTACCAGTAACCTCGCCTCATCAGCCTCATCACTGAGTACCAGCAACCTCGCCTCATCCCTGAGTACCATCAGCCTGGCCTCATCACTGAGTACCAGCAATCTCGCCTCATCCCTGAGTACTATCAGCCTCGCCTCATCACTGAGTACCAGCAGCTTCGCCTCATCTCTGAGTACCAGTAGCCTCGCCTCATCACTGAGTACCAGCATCCTTGCCTCATCACTGAGTACCAGTAACCTCGCCTCATCAATGGGTACCAGTAGCCTCGTCTCATCAAGGGTACAACCAGCCTCGCCTCATCACTGAGTACCAGTAACCTCGCCTCATCAATGAGTACCAGCAGCCTCGCCTCATCAAGGGTACAACCAGCGTCGCCTCATCACTGAGTACCAGCAGCCTCGTCTCATCAAGGGTACAACCAGCCTCGCCTCATCACTGAGTACCAGCAGCCTCGACTCATCACTGAGTACCAGCAACCTCGCCTCATAAAGGAGTACCAGCAACCTCGCTTCATCACTGAGTACCAGCAGCCTCGCCTAATCACTGAGTACCAACAGATTCGCTTCATCACTGAGTACCAGCAGCCTCGCCTCATCACTGAGTACCAGCATCACCTCATTACTGAGTACCAGCAGCCTCGCTTCATCACTGAGTACAAACAACCTCGCCTTATCATTGAGTACCAGCAGCCTGGCCTCATCACTGAGTACCAGCAGATTCGCCTCATCACTGAGTACCAGCAGCCTCGCCTAATCACTGAGTACCAGCAGACTCGCCTCATCACTGAGTACCAGCAGCCTCGCCTTATTACTGAGTACCAGCAGCCTGGCCTCATCACTGAGTACCAGCAACCTCGCCTCATCACTGAGTACCAGCAGCCTCGCCTAATCAGTGAGTACCAGCAGCCTCGCCTAATCACTGAGTACCAACAGACTCGCTTCATCACTGAGTACCAGCAGCCTTGCCTCATCACTGAGTACCAGCATCATCACCTCATTACTGAGTACCAGCAGCCTGGCCTCATCACTGAGTACCAGCAGCCTCGCCTCATCACTGAGTACCAGTAACCCTGCATCATCACTGAGTACCAGCAGCCTCACCTCATCACTAAGTACCAGCAGCCTCGCCTCATCACTGAATATCAGAAACCTCGTCTCATCCCTGACCAGCAGCAGCCTCGCCTCATCACTGAGTACCAGCAGCCACACCTCATCACTGAGTACCAGCAACCTCGCATCATCACTGAGTATCAGCAGCCTCGCCTCATCACTGAGTACCAGCAGCCACACCTCATCACTGAGTACCAGCAGCCTCGCCTCATCACTGAGTACCAGCAGCCTCGCCTCATCACTGAGTACCAGCAGCCTCGCCTCATGACTGAGTACCAGCAGCCTTGACACATAAATGAGTACCAGCAGCCTCGCCTCATAAAGGAGTACCAGCAGCCTCGCCTCATCACTGAGTACCAGCAGCCTCGCCTCATCACTGAGTACCAGCAGCCTCGCCTCATCACTGAGTACCAGCAGCCTCGCCTCATCACTGAGTACCAGCAGCCACACCTCATCACTGAGTACCAGCAACCTCGCCTCATCACTGAGTACCAGCAGCCTCGCCTCATCACTGAGTACCAGCAACCTCATCTCATCACTGAGTACCAGTAACCTCGCTTCATCACTGAGTACCAGCAACCTCGCCTCATCCCTGAGTACCAGCAGCCTCGCTTCATCACTGAGTACAAGCAACCTCGCCTTATCACTGAGTACCAACAACCTCGCCTCATCACTGAGTACCAGCAGCCTCGCCTCATCACTGAGTACCAGCAACCTCGGCTCCCCCCTGAATACCAGCAGCCTCGCCTCATGACTGAGTACCAGCAGCCTTGACACATAAATGAGTACCAGCAGCCTCGCCTCATAAAGGAGTACCAGCAACCTCGCCTAATCACTGAGTACCAGCAGACTCGCTTCTTCACTGAGTACCATCAGCCTCGCCTCATCACTGTGTACCAGCAGCCTCGCCTCATCACTGAGTACCAGCAGACCGCCTCATCACTGAGTACCAGCAGCCTCGCCTCATCACTGAGTACCAGCAGCCTCGCCTCATCACTGAGTACCAGCAGCCTCGCCTCATCACTGAGTACCAGCAGACTCGCCTCATCACTGAGTACCAGCAGACTCGCCTCATCACTGAGTACCAGCAGACTCGCCTCATCACTGAGTACCAGCAGACTCGCCTCATCACTGAGTACCAGCAGCCTCGCCTCATCACTGAGTACCAGCAGCCTCGCCTCATCACTGAGTACCAGCAGCCTCGCCTCATCACTGAGTACCAGCAGACTCGCCTCATCACTGAGTACCAGCAGACTCGCCTCATCACTGAGTACCAGCAGCCTCGCCTCATCACTGAGTACCAGCAGCCTCGCCTCATCACTGAGTACCAGCAGACTCGCCTCAGCACTGAGTACCAGCAGACTCGCCTCATCACTGAGTACCAGCAGACCCGCCTCAGACACTCACTGCTTCTCACTTTAGCAAATACCTCACATTTCCGCTTCCTTCCCTTCCTTCCTCTCTCTTTAACTTTCGTCTTCTAATTCACCGGGTCCTCCTTAAATCCCTTTCTCTTTTACCTCACTCAGTCTCTCAGTTTCGCCCTCCTCCTCTTTTTTCTCCTCTTCCTAGTTTCTCTTCCTCTTGTTTCCACTCATACATCTCTCACTGTGTTCTTCTGTCGCCTCTTTTTTCCAACATTTCTCCTCTTGACTCCTGCTGCGCCTCTTTATTTCATCTCCTCTACCTTCCTCTCTAACCTTTTCTATGAAGCCTTTATAATGCTATTTGTATATTATTTTCCTAATGCTTCTCTCCCCTCCCTATGTTCCTTCTCTCCCCTCCCCTCCCCATGTTTCTCCTCTCCCCTCCTCATGTTCCTCCTCTCCCCTCCCGATGTTACTCCTTTCCCCTCTCCATGATCCTCCTCTCCCCTCCTCATGTCCCTCCTCTCCCCTCCCCATGTACCTCCTTTCCCCTCTCCATGATCCTCCTCTCCCCTCCTAATGTCCCTCCTCTCCTCTCCCCATGTTCCTCTTCTCCCCTCCCCATGTTCCTCCTCTCCCTCCCCATTTCTCTACTCCATGTTCCATCATGTCTCTCCTCCCCATGTCCTTCTCTCCTCTCCCATGTTCCTCCTCTCTCCTCATGTCCTCCTCTCCCCATGTCCCATGCCCTCCCTCCCCATGTTCCTGCTCTCTCTTTCCCAAGTTCCTGCTCTCCCCTCCACGTGTTCCTCCTCTCCTCTACCTATGTTCCTGCTCTCTCCTCTTCATGTTCCTCCTCTCCCCTCCCCATGTCCCTCCTCTCCCCTCCACGTGTTCGTCCTCTCCTCTCCCTATGTTGCTGCTCTCTCCTCTTCATGTTCCTTCTCTCCCTTCCACATGTTGCTCCTCTCCTCCATGTTCTCTGCTCTCTCCCAGCCTGCGTCTCCTTGCTTCTGCTCTCCTCCTGTTCTACCTCTCCTCCACTGCTTCTGCCTCTCCCATGTTCTGCCCTCCTCCCATGTCTCTGCCTCTCTCCCATGTTCTGCTCTCTCCAGCTGTGCTCCTCCTGCTCCAGCTGCTCTCTCCTGTCTCTGCTCTCTCCTCTCCATGCTCGTCTCTCTCCTCTCCCATGTCTCTACCTCTCCTTAGTGATGTCCCTACTCCTCTCCCATGTTCTGACCTCTACTCCCATGTTCTACTCTCCCTTCCCTGATCTGCCTCCTCATGTTCTGCTCTCTCCTCATGTCTCTGCCTCTCCCCCCTGTTCTACTCCTCTCCCTGATTCTGATCTCTCCACTTGCTTCTGCCTCTCTCCTGTCTGCTCTCTCCTCTCCTGCTTCTGCTCTCTCCTCCCCTGCTTCTGCTCTCTCTCCCTGCTTCTGCTCTCTCCTCCCCTGCTTCTGCTCTCTCCTCTCCTGCTGTCTCTCCCTGCTCTCTCTCTCTGACCCTGCTCCGCATGTTCTACTCCTCTCCCTGTTCTACCCTCTCCGATTCTGCTCTCCTCCCATGATTCTGCCTCTCTCCCATGGTTCTGCCTCTCTCCCTGTTCTACCCCTCCTGATTCTGCTCTCTCCACCCTTGCTTCTGCTCTCTCCTCCCTGTTCTGCTCTCCCCTCCGCTGTCTCTGACTCTCTCCTCCCCTGTTCTGACCCTGCTCCTCCTGTTCTGACTCTCCTCCCTGATGTCTACTCCTCCTCCCTATTCTCTGACTCCTCCTCCCATTCTCTGACTCTCTCCTCCCATGTTCTACTCCTCCTCCCTATTCTACCTCTCTCCCATGATTCTGACCTCTCTCCTGCTTCTTCCTGATTCCCTCCTCCCCATGTTCTCTCCTCTGCTCCCTGGTCTCTGACCCTGCTCCAGCATGGTCTCGATCCCGCTCCAGCATGGTCTCTGACCCTGCTCCAGCATGTCTGACCCTGCTCCACATGGTCTCTGACCCTGCTCCATCATGGTCTCTGACCCTGCTCCAGCATGGTCTCTTGACCCTGCTCCAGCATGGTCTCTGACCCTGCTCCAGCATGGTCCCAGACCCTGCTCCAGCATGGTCTCTGACCCTGCTCCAGCATGGTCTCTGACCCTGCTCCAGCATGGTCTCTGACCCTGCTCCAGCATGGTCCCTGACCCTGCTCCAGCATGGTCTCTGACCCTGCTCCACATGGTCTCTGACCCATGCTCCAGCATGGTCTCTGACCCTGCTCCAGCATGGTCCTGACCCTGCTCCAGCATGGTCCCTGACCCAGCTCCAGCATGGTCTCTGACCCTGCTCCAGCATGGTCTCTGACCCTGCTCCAGCATGGTGTCTGACCCGCTCCAGCATGGTCTCTGACCCAGCTCCAGCATGGTCTCTGACCCTGCTCCAGCATGGTCTCTGACCCTGCTCCATCATGGTCTCTGACCCTGCTCCATCATGGTCTCTGACCCTGCTCCAGCATGGTCTCTGACCCTGCTCCAGCATGGTCTCTGACCCAGCTCCAGCATGGTCTCTGACCCTGCTCCAGCATGGTCTCTGACCCTGCTCCAGCATGGTCTCTGACCCTGCTCCAGCATGGTCTCTGACCCTGCTCCAGCATGGTCTCTGACCCTGCTCCAGCATGGTCCTTGACCCTGCTCCAGCATGGTCTCTGACCCTGCTCCACATGGTCTCTGACCCTGCTCCAGCATGGTCTCTGACCCTGCTCCAGCATGGTCTCTGACCCAGCTCCAGCATGGTCTCTGACCCTGCTCCAGCATGGTCTCTGACCCTGCTCCAGCATGGTCTCTGACCCGCTCCAGCATGGTCTCTGACCCTGCTCCAGCATGGTCTCTGACCCAGCTCCAGCATGGTCCTGACCCTCTCCACATGGTCTCTGACCCAGCTCCAGCATGGTCTCTGACCCGCTCCAGCATGGTCTCTGACCCTGCTCCAGCATGGTCTCTGACCCGCTCAGCATGGTCCTGACCCGCTCCAGCATGTCTCTCCCTCTCACATGGTCCTGACCCTGCTCCACATGGTCCTGACCCGCTCCAGCATGGTCCTGACCCGCTCCAGCATGGTCTCTGACCCTGCTCCACATGGTCTCTGACCCTGCTCCACATGGTCTCTGACCCGCTCCAGCATGGTCCTGACCCTGCTCCAGCATGGTCTCTGACCCTGCTCCAGCATGGTCTCTGACCCGCTCCAGCATGGTCTCTGACCCGCTCCAGCATGGTCTCTGACCCGCTCCAGCATGGTCTCTGACCCGCTCCAGCATGGTCTGACCCTGCTCCAGCATGGTCTCTGACCCTGCTCCAGCATGGTTCTGACCCTGCTCCAGCATGGTCCTGACCCGCTCCAGCATGGTCTGACCCTGCTCCAGCATGGTCCCTGACCCTGCTCCAGCATGGTTCTGACCCTGCTCCAGCATGGTTCTGACCCTGCTCCAGCATGGTTCTGACCCGCTCCAGCATGGTCTCTGACCCTGCTCCAGCATGGTCTCTGACCCGCTCCAGCATGGTCTCTGACCCTGCTCCACATGGTCTCTGACCCTGCTCCACATGGTCTCTGACCCTGCTCAGCATGGTCTCTGACCCAGCTCCAGCATGGCCTGACCCTGCTCCACATGTCCTGACCCTGCTCCAGCATGGTCTTGACCCTGCTCCAGCATGGTCCTGACCCTCTCCATCATGGTTCTGACCCTGCTCCACATGGTCTCTGACCCGCTCCAGCATGGTCTCTGACCTGCTCCAGCATGGTCTCTGCCCGCTCCAGCATGGTCTCTGACCCTGCTCCATCATGGTCTCTGACCCTGCTCCATCATGGTCTCTGACCCAGCTCAGCATGGTCTCTGACCTGCTCCAGCATGGTCTCTGACCCGCTCCAGCATGGTCTCTGACCCGCTCCAGCATGGTCTCTGACCCGCTCCAGATGGTCTCTGACCCTGCTCCAGATGGTCTCTGACCCTGCTCCAGCATGTCTGACCCTGCTCCACATGGTCCTGACCCTGCTCCACATGGTCTCTGACCCTGCTCCAGCATGGTCTCTGACCCTGCTCAGCATGGTCTCTGACCCGCTCCAGCATGGTCCTGACCCAGCTCCAGCATGGTCCTGACCCAGCTCCAGCATGGTCTCTGACCCTGCTCCAGCATGGTCTCTGACCCTGCTCCAGCATGGTCTCTGACCCGCTCCAGATGGTCTCTGACCCTGCTCCATCATGGTCTCTGACCCAGCTCCAGCATGGTCTCTGACTTCACAGTCTGACCAGCCCAGCATGGTCTCTGACCCTGCTCCAGCATGGTCTCTGACCCTGCTCCAGCATGGTCTCTGACCCTGCTCCAGCATGGTCTCTGACCCTGCTCCAGCATGGTCTCTGACCCTGCTCCAGCATGGTCTCTGACCCTGCTCCAGCATGGTCTCTGACCCTGCTCCAGCATGGTCTCTGACCCTGCTCCAGCATGGTCTCTGACCCTGCTCCACATGTCCTTGACCTGCTCCAGCATGGTCTCTGACCCTGCTCCATCATGGTCTCTGACCCTGCTCCAGCATGGTCTCTGACCCTGCTCCAGCATGGTCTCTGACCCTACTCCAGCATGGTCTCTGACCCTGCTCTATCATGGTCTCTGACCCAGCTCCAGCATGGTCTCTGACCCTGCTCCAGCATGGTCTCTGACCCTGCTCCACATCTCTGACCCTGCTCCAGCATGGTCTCTGACCCTGCTCCATCACGGTCTCTGACCCTGCTCCAGCATGGTCTCTGACCCTGCTCCAGCATGGTCTCTGACCCTGCTCCAGCATGGTCTCTGACCCAGCTCCAGCATGGTCTCTGACCCTGCTCCAGCATGGTCTCTGACCCAGCTCCAGCATGGTCTCTGACCCTGCTACATCATGGTCTCTGACCCAGCTCCATCATGGTCTCTGACCCAGCTCCAGCATGGTCTCTGACCCTGCTCCATCAAGGTCTCTGATCCAGCTCCATCATGGTCTCTGACCCAGCTCCATCATGGTCTCTGACCCAGCTCCAGCATGGTCTCTGACCCTGCTCCATCATGGTCTCTGACCCAGCTCCAGCATTGTCTCTGACCCTGCTCCAGCATGTCCTGACCCTGCTCCAGCATGGTCTCTGACCCTGCTCCAGCATGGTCCTGACCCTGCTCCAGCATGGTCTCTGACCCTGCTCCAGCATGTCTCTGACCCTGCTCCAGCATGGTCTCTGACCCTGCTCCAGCATGGTCCTGACCCTGCTCCAGCATGGTCCCTGACCCTGCTCCAGCATGGTCTCTGACCCTGCTCCAGCATGGTCTCTGACCCTGCTCCAGCATGGTCTCTGACCCTGCTCCAGCATGGTCTCTGACCCTGCTCCAGCATGGTCCCTGACCCTGCTCCAGCATGGTCTCTGACCCTGCTCCAGCATGGTCTCTGACCCTAGCTCCAGCATGGTCTCTGACCTGCTCCAGCATGGTCTCTGACCCTGCTCCAGCATGGTCTCTGACCCTGCTCCAGCATGGTCTCTGACCCTGCTCCAGCATGGTCCTGACCCGCTCCATGCATGGTCTCTGACCCTGCTCCAGCATGGTCTCTGACCCAGCTCCAGCATGGTCTCTGACCCTGCTCCATCATGGTCTCTGACCCTGCTCCATCATGGTCTCTGACCCAGCTCCAGCATGGTCTCTGACCCTGCTCCAGCATGGTCTCTGACCCTGCTCCAGCATGGTCTCTGACCCAGCTCCAGCATGGTCTCTGACCCTGCTCCATCATGGTCTCTGACCCAGCTCCAGCATGGTCTCTGACCCTGCTCCAGCATGGTCTCTGACCCTGCTCCATCATGGTCTCTGACCCAGCTCCAGCATGGTCTCTGACCCAGCTCCAGCATGGTCTCTGACCCTGCTCCATCATGGTCTCTGACCCTGCTCCAGCATGGTCTCTGACCCTGCTCCAGCATGGTCTCTGACCCAGCTCCAGCATGGTCTCTGACCCTGCTCCATCATGGTCTCTGACCCTGCTCCATCATGGTCTCTGACCCTGCTCCAGCATGGTCTCTGACCCAGCTCCAGCATGGTCTCTGACCCTGCTCCAGCATGGTCTCTGACCCTGCTCCAGCATGGTCTCTGACCCTGCTCCAGCATGGTCTCTGACCCAGCTCCAGCATGGTCTCTGACCCAGCTCCAGCATGGTCCCTGACCCTGCTCCAGCATGGTCTCTGACCCTGCTCCAGCATGGTCTCTGACCCTGCTCCAGCATGGTCTCTGACCCTGCTCCAGCATGGTCCCTGACCCTGCTCCAGCATGGTCCCTGACCCTGCTCCAGCATGGTCTCTGACCCTGCTCCAGCATGGTCTCTGACCCTGCTCCAGCATGGTCTCTGACCCTGCTCCAGCATGGTCTCTGACCCTGCTCCAGCATGGTCTCTGACCCTGCTCCAGCATGGTCTCTGACCCTGCTCCAGCATGGTCTCTGACCCTGCTCCAGCATGGTCTCTGACCCTGCTCCAGCATGGTCTCTGACCCAGCTCCAGCATGGTCCCTGACCCTGCTCCATCATGGTCTCTGACCCTGCTCCAGCATGGTCTCTGACCCTGCTCCAGCATGGTCCCTGACCCTGCTCCATCATGGTCTCTGACCCTGCTCCATCATGGTCTCTGACCCTGCTCCAGCATGGTCTCTGACCCTGCTCCAGCATGGTCTCTGACCCAGCTCCAGCATGGTCTCTGACCCTGCTCCATCATGGTCTCTGACCCTGCTCCATCATGGTCTCTGACCCAGCTCCAGCATGGTCTCTGACCCTGCTCCAGCATGGTCTCTGACCCTGCTCCAGCATGGTCTCTGACCCTGCTCCAGCATGGTCCCTGACCCTGCTCCAGCATGGTCTCTGACCCTGCTCCATCATGGTCTCTGACCCTGCTCCAGCATGGTCTCTGACCCTGCTCCAGCATGGTCTCTGACCCTGCTCCAGCATGGTCTCTGACCCTGCTCCAGCATGGTCTCTGACCCTGCTCCAGCATGGTCTCTGACCCAGCTCCAGCATGGTCCCTGACCCTGCTCCAGCATGGTCTCTGACCCTGCTCCAGCATGGTCTCTGACCCTGCTCCAGCATGGTCTCTGACCCAGCTCCAGCATGGTCCCTGACCCTGCTCCAGCATGGTCTCTGACCCTGCTCCAGCATGGTCTCTGACCCTGCTCCAGCATGGTCCCTGACCCTGCTCCATCATGGTCTCTGACCCTGCTCCATCATGGTCTCTGACCCTGCTCCAGCATGGTCTCTGACCCATGCTCCAGCATGGTCTCTGACCCTGCTCCAGCATGGTCTCTGACCCTGCTCCAGCATGGTCTCTGACCCTGCTCCAGCATGGTCTCTGACCCTGCTCCAGCATGGTCTCTGACCCTGCTCCAGCATGGTCTCTGACCCAGCTCCAGCATGGTCTCTGACCCTGCTCCAGCATGGTCCCTGACCCTGCTCCAGCATGGTCTCTGACCCTGCTCCAGCATGGTCTCTGACCCTGCTCCAGCATGGTCTCTGACCTGCTCCAGCATGGTCCTGACCCTGCTCCAGCATGGTCTCTGACCCTGCTCCAGCATGGTCTCTGACCCTGCTCCAGCATGGTCTCTGACCCTGCTCCAGCATGGTCTCTGACCCTGCTCCAGCATGGTCTCTGACCCTGCTCCACATGGTCCTGACCCTGCTCCAGCATGGTCCTGACCCTGCTCCAGCATGGTCTCTGACCCTGCTCCAGCATGGTCCTGACCCTGCTCCAGCATGGTCTCTGACCCTGCTCCAGCATGGTCTGACCTGCTCCATGGTCTGACCCTGCTCCAGCATGGTCTCTGACCCTGCTCCAGCATGGTCTCTGACCCAGCTCCAGCATGGTCTCTGACCCTGCTCCAGCATGGTCTCTGACCCGCTCCAGCATGGTCTCTGACCGCTCCAGCATGGTCTCTGACCCTGCTCCAGCATGGTCTCTGACCCTGCTCCAGCATGGTCTTCTGACCCTGCTCCAGCATGGTCCCTGACCCTGCTCCAGTCATGGTCTCTGACCCTGCTCCAGCATGGTCTCTGACCTGCTCCAGCATGGTCTCTGACCCTGCTCCATCATGGTCTCTGACCCAGCTCCAGCATGGTCCTGACCCAGCTCCAGCATGGTCTCTGACCCTGCTCCATCATGGTCTCTGACCCTGCTCCATCATGGTCTCTGACCCAGCTCCAGCATGGTCTCTGACCCTGCTCCAGCATGGTCTCTGACCCTGCTCCATCATGGTCTCTGACCCTGCTCCAGCATGGTCTCTGACCCTGCTCCAGCATGGTCTCTATCCCTTTTCCACCATGGTCCCTGACCCTCCTAGACCATGGTCCCTGATCTTCCTCCAGCATAGTCCCTCACCCTCCTCCAGCATGGTCCCTGACCCTCCTCCAGCATTGTCAATGACCCTCCTCCAGCATGGTCCCTGACACTCCTCCAGCATTGTCCCTGACACTCCTCCAGTATGGTCCCTGTCCCTTATTCTGCATGGTCCCTGAACCTCCTCCAGCATGGTCCCTGACCGTCCTCCAGCATTGTCCCTGACCCTCTTCCAGCATGGTCGTTGACCTTGCTACAACAAGGTCCGTGACCCTCTTCCAGTATGGTCCCTGAACCTCCTCCAGCATGGTCCCTGACCATCTTCCAGTATGGTCTCTGACCTTCCTCCATCATGGTCCTTGACCTTGCTTCAGCATGGTCTCTGACCCTTTTTCAGCATGGTCTCTGACCCTGCTTCAGCATGGTCTCTGACCCTGCTGGTGGTGCTGCTGCTGGTGGTGGTGCTGCTTGTGGTGCTGCTGGTAGTGATGGTGGTGCTCGTGGTGGTGCTCGTGGTGATGGTATTGGTGGTGCTGCTAGTGGGGGTGGTGCTGGTTTTGGTGGTAGTGGTGGTGTTGGTGGTGGTGGTGGTGCTTGTGCTGGTCGGGGTGGTGGTAGGGGTGGTGCTGGTGACGATAGTGCTGCTGGTGGTGGTGGTGGTGGTAATGCTGGTGCTTGTGATGTTGGTGGGGGTAATGGTGGTGGTACTGGTGGTAAAGGTGATGGTGCTGCTGGTGGTGGTGCAGGTTGTGGTGGTGGTGGAGATAGTGGTGGTGGAGGTAGTGGCTGTGATTGTGGTGGTGGTGGGGCTGGTGTTGGTGGTTTTGGTGGTGGTGGTGGTGCTGGTGGTACTGGTGTTGGTGGTGCTGGTTGTACTGGTGGTGGTGGTGCTGGTTTTGGTTGTGGTGGTGGTGGTGGAGGTAGTGGCTGTGGTTATGGTGTTGGTGGGGCTGGTGCTGGTGTTAGTGGTCACCATGTGCCAGGTGGTGGTGGTGGTCACCATCTGCCAGGTGGTGGTGGTGGTCACCATCTTCCAGCTGGTGGCTGGGTCTACCCCGTGTTGAGATAACTGCTGAGGACCAGAGATCAATAAGTAGGAGTGGTCTGCCTCCCTCCCTCCCTCCACACTCCATGACTCCCTCCCTCCACACTCCATGACTCCCTCCTCCACCATCTCCTACTCCATCTCCTCCACACTCATGATCTCTCCACACTCCATGACTCCTCCTCCACACTCCATGACTCTCCTCCACACTCCATGACTCCCTCCCTCCACACTCCATGACTCCCTCCCTCCACACTCCATGACTCCCTCCCTCCACACTCCATGACTCCCTCCCTCCACACTCCATGACTCCCTCCACACTCCATGACTCCCTCCCTCCACACTCCATGACTCCCTCCCTCCACACTCCATGACTCCCTCCCTCCACACTCCATGACTCCCTCCCTCCAACTCCATGACTCCCTCCCTCCACACTCCATGACTCCCTCCTCCACATCCATGACTCCCTCCTCCACACTCTATGACTCCTCTCCACACTCTATGACTCCCTCCACACTCTATGACTCCCTCCACACTCCATGACTCCCTCCACACTCCATGACTCCCTCTCTACACACTCCATGACTCCCTCCCTCCACACTCCATGACTCCCTCCCTCCACACTCCATGACTCCTCCCTCCACACTCCATGACTCCCTCCCTCCACACTCTATGACTCCCTCCCTCCACACTCCATGACTCCCTCCCTCCACACTCCATGACTCACTCCATGACTCCCTCCACACTCCATGACTCTCTCCTCCATGACTCCCTCCTCCAACTCCATGACTTCCCTCCACACTCCATGACTCCCTCCTCCACACTCCATGACTCCCTCCACACTCCATGACTCCCTCCCTCCACACTCCATGACTCCCTCCACACTCCATGACACTCCTCCCTCCCACTCCATGACACTCCTCCCTCCACACTCCATGACATTCCTCCCTCCACACTCCATGACACTCCTCCCTCCACACTCCATGACATTCCTTCCTCCACATTCCATGACACTCTCCACACTCCATGACTCCCTCCACACTCCATGACTCCCTCCACACTCCATGACACTCCTTCCTCCACAATTCATGACTTCCTGATTCCACACTTCTCCATTCACCCTCCACACTCTCTTCCCTACTTTTATACTCCCTTCACTGTCTCTCTTTTCAGTCAGTCTCTCCTCTTCCTCTGTCTCTCCCCTCCTTCAGTCTCTCCCTTCCTTCAATCTCTCCCCCATCTCAGTCTTTTCCCTCACTCAGACTCTCCCCTTCCTCAGTCTCTCCTCTCCTTCAGTCTCTTCCCTCCCTCTGTCTCTCCCATCCCTCAGTCTCTACCTTCCCTCTGTCTCTCCCCTCCCTCAGTCTCTCCCCTCCCACAGTCTCTTCCCTCCCTCAGTCTCTCCCCTTCTTCAGTCCCTCCCCACCTTCAGTGTCTCCCCTCCTTCAGTCTATCAAACCATACCACGGGTGGGGTTCGAACCCGCGGTCAGAGAGTCTCAGAACTCCAGACCGTCGCGTCAGCTTCAATAAGATTCATCCAACTAGGAATATTTCTACACCATAGGAAGGTTAGCATAGGCACCACCGTGGTATGGTTTGTTTGCAATCGTGTCATTACGATTTCGTGAGTCATTCAGTCTATCCTCTACCTCAATCTCCTCCTCAGTCCTCCCTACTTCAGTCTCCCCCAGTCTCCCTTCAGTCTCTCCCACCTCAGTCTGTCTCTCCATCTCTCCTTCAGTCTCACCCCTCCTTCAGTCTCACCCCTCCTTCAGTCCCCTCTTCCCTCCTCCTTCAGTCTCACCCCTCCTTCAGTCTCTCCCCTCCTTCAGTCTCTCCCCTCCTTCAGTCTCACCCCACCCCCAGTCTCTCCCCTCCTTCAGTCTCACCCCTCCTTCAGTCTCTCCGCTTTCAGTCTCACCCCTCCTTCAGTCTCACCCCTCCTTCAGTCTCTCCTCTTCTTCAGTCTCTCCCCTCCCTCATCCCCTCCTTCAGTCTCTCCCCTCCTTCAGTCTCACCCCTCCTTCAGTCTCACCCCTCCTTCAGTCTCTCCAATCCTTTAGTCTCACCCCTTCTTCAGTTTCTCCGCTTTCAGTCTCACCCTCCTTCAGTCTCTCCGCTTTCAGTCTCTCCTTCCTTCAGTCTCTTCTTTTCTTCAGTCTCTTCCCTCCTCATCCCCTCCTTCAGTCTCTTCCCTCCTTCAGTCTCACCCCTCCTTCAGTCTCACCTCTCCTTCAGTCTCACCCCTCCTTCAGTCTCTCCCCTCCTTTAGTCTCACCCCTTCTTCAGTCTCTCCGCTTTCAGTCTCACCCCTCTTTCAGTCTCTCCGCTTTCAGTCTCTCCCCTCCTTCAGTCTCTTCTCTTATTCAGTCTCTCCCCTCCCTCATCCCCTCCTTCAGTCTCTCCCCTCCTTCAGACTCTCCCTTCCTTCAGTCTCTCCCCTCCCTCATCCCCTCATTGTACTTAAGTAGTAAATATACCCACCTACTCAGACTTTAACTAGCTATATAATATTATGCAAATCACATGTGTTATGTGTCACCCAATACTACCACACTTCAGACAACGTTCCTGAAAGTGCTGTCTACGTAGACCCTTACTTAAGTACTTACCTATTTACCTATCTGTTCCAAGATGGTAGCAGTGTTTCGTAACCCAGGGTCCTCAGAGGCGATAAGTCACTCTGCGCCCGACTTTCCTAGGCTATCCTAGGAAACTCACATATATATGTTAATACATATGTTAGCATAGGAAACTCGCACATATTACTGTGTATATCACATAAACCTGCATAACCGCACTCGTATGCAAGATCTAAATAGACTGGCTACTACCATTAGCTACTATCTACATATTAGAGTATAACGTTAAAATGGTACTATTAGGTACATATTACAGTATAACGTTAAAGTGGTACTACTAGCTACCTATTACAGTATAACGCTAAAATGGTACTACTAGCTACCTATTACACTATAACGTTAAAATAGTACCAGAAATATTTTAGAAATGCTAAGAGCATATTCTCACCTCTACTGTCCTACGGGAGATGCAATACTTCCCAGAATGTATAGAGAAGGTTGCAACTCACCCCATTCATGGGAGTGGCACGTGGGGGAACTGTCAAATATAAGACAGATCCTGAGGTAAAACGAAAAATTTGGGTAGGAAGTTCTTTTGTGCAATGTGATTCCTGATCTTGTGTTGGGGTTCTGTATTAGGTTGGGCGATCTCAAGAAATACATACCAACGCCCAACCTAGATGCGAGAAAGTAAACAGGCAACAGGGGAAAGGAAAAAGAGGTTAGCCTGTATGTCACAGAGTCGCTCATTTGCTCCAAACTACTTAACACCTCAACAATTTCAGGAACAGCCAAAAACACCTTGCATCTGGGTGATTTCAACTTAAGATACCTAAGATAGAGGAATGTAGCAAATATTGTTTTAACATATATAACACCACGAGGCAGCTCAGACGAAAATTCACACACACACACACATGAGCTATTAAATATATGTAACAAATTCACTTTAAACCAGCAAATAATACGTAGAACCAACAAGACTGGAAAATACACTGGACCTCATCTTCACCAACAATGATGATCTGATATAAAATATAACAGTATCAAAAACAATATACTCAGATCACAACATAACAGAGGTACAGACATGTATGTGCAGGGCTCTTGACCAGCATAAAGTGATCAGTTATGAGGGCGCCCTCACCAAATTCAACTTCAATAATAAAAACATATTGAGGGATCAAATCAATCATGAAACAAGCTGTTAGGATATCCAAAACAACACAGATCCGAACTTTTGCCTAGAAAGAACATATTCTGTAACACTTGAGGTATGCTCGAGGCATTCCTGTAAGAAAATGGAAGAGAAGATATAAACTGAAAAGAGAGAGACACTCCCTATACAGGCGAAGGCAAAGAATCACAGAGCTTCTGAGAGGGGCCAGTATATCTGAAATATGAAGGGAGGCACTGGTCAGAGAAATATATATATATATATATATATATATATATATATATATATATATATATATATATATATATATATATTTCTTTTCTTATGCCAAATCGAAGGCAAAAACAACATCGAGTGTTGGACCCCTGCAAAAACGTGAGGGAACTTACATACATGACAGCAAAGCACTGAGTGAGATATTGAAGTCCCAATATGACACAATTTTTAGTGAGTCGTTAACCGGAATGAGAGTAGGAAATCTAAACGAGACTCAAAATTTGGTCAATTCAAAAATCTCCGATATTAACCACATACCACGGGTGGGGTTCGAACCCGCGGTCAGAGAGTCTCAGAACTCTAGACCGTCGCGTAAGCCACTGGGCCAGCTAGCTTAATAAGATTCATCCAACTAGGTATATTTCTACACCATAGGAAGGTTAGCATAGGCACCACTGTGTCCACAAATGCAAGTTTTACAGACGAATCTCCAGCTAGCATGGCCGTGACGAACTCTAGCTCAAGTCCCCTTCAAAGCCGTCAACATGACTCACGAAATCGTAATGACACGATTGCAACAAACATAGTGTCAGTCAGAGTTCAGAACTTAGACGTCGTAGCACTGCTCAGCTAGCTAATAAGATATACTAGAATTTCACACATAGAAGAGCAAGCACACTGCCACAAATGCAGTTTACAGAATTGTCAGCATGCCGTACGAACTTAGCTCGTCCTCAAGCCGTCAACATGACTCACGTCATGTTGACGGCTTTGAAGGACTGAGCTAGAGTTCGTCACGGCCATGCTAGCTGGAGATTCGTCTGTAAAACTGCATTTGTGGACACAGTGGTGCCTATGCTAACCTTCCTATGGTGTAGAAATATACCTAGTTGGATGAATCTTATTAAGCTAGCTGGCCCAGTGGCTTACGCGACGGTCTAGAGTTCTGAGACTCTCTGACCGCGGGTTCGAACCCCACCGTGGTATGTGGTTTGTTTGCAATCGGTCATTACGATTTCGTGAGTCATCTCCGATATTATCCTAACACCACAAGATTTCGAAAAAAAACAATAAATGATATGCCCATGCACACGGCCCGAGGCTCAGACTCGTGGAACTCCCTGAATAACTGCAAGAAACCCCTATCACGTGCCTTCAGCATTCTATGGAGAGGAAGCATGGATGCAGTCATCCTACACTCAATAAAAATAACAGACATAGTCCCCCTCCAATTGCAAAAAAAAAAAAAAATACAGACCGATAACACTAACGTCCCATAACAAAAATCTTTGAGAGGGTTCTAAGAAGCAAGATCGCCAAGCACCTAGATACCCATCAATTACACAACCCAGGACAACATGGGTTTAAAGCAGGCCGCTCCTGCCTGTCCCAACTACTGGACCACTATGACACGGTCCTGGATGCTTTGTAGGATAAACAAAATGCAGACGTAATATACAGACTTTGTGAAAGCGTTCGACAAGTGTGACCATAGTGAAATAGCGCACAAAATGTGTGATGAAGAAATAACAGGAAAAGTTGGTAGATGTATCTGTAACTTCCTAGTAAACAAACCAATAAACAGAGTAAAGTCTGCGGCGGCTACAGTGAAAAGTTTGGTTCCACAATGCACAGTACTCACTCCCACCCTGTTCCTTATCCTCATATCTGTCATTGACAGAGATGTAAGCCACAGAAACGTGTCTTCCTTTGCTGATGACACCCGAATTTGCATGACATTGTCATTTATCGAAGACACTGAAAGACTCCAAGCGAACATCAACCAAATCTTTAAATGAGCCGCAAAAAACAACATGAAGTTAAGAGAAATTTCAATAACTCCGATATGGAAAACTCATGAAAATTAAAACCGCATCAGAGTATAAAACAAATTCCAAGCACACAATAGAGCAAAAAACTAATGTGAAGGACCTGGGAGTGATAGAAGATAAGAAGATCTCACTTTTAAGATCACAATAATGTATCTAACACATCAGCTAGGAAAATGATAGAATGGACAATGAGAACCTTCAAAACTAAGGATGCCAAGTCCATGATTCTTCTTTTTAATTAAATCTCTTGTTCTCTCTAGGCTGAAATATTGCTCTACACTAATGGACCCTTTTAGGGCAGGCAAAATTACAGACCTAGAGAATGTACAAAGGATTTTCACAGCACTCATAAATACAATAAAGCACCTAAACTGCTGGGAACGGTTGAAGTTCCTTGATTTGTATTCCCTAGAATGCATGATACATGATAATATAAACTTGGAAAATCCTAGAGGGACTGTTTCCAAATTTGCACACTAAAATCACTCCCTACGAAAGCAAAGAACTGGTCAAGAGATGCAACATCCTCCCAATGAAAAGCAAGGGCTCAACGTGTATGCTAAGAGACAACATAATAAGTGTCAGGGGCCCAAGAATGTTCAACTTCCTCCCAGCATACATAAGTGGTATTACCAATAGACCCCTGGCTGTCTTCAAGAAGGCACTGGACAGGCACCCAATGTCAGTACCTGACTTTAGGTTCGTACGTCGGTTTGCATACGACCAGCAGTAACAGCCTGATTGATCAAACCCTGATCCACCAGGAGGCCTGACCACAGACCGAAACCCTCTCCAGGTATACTGTAATAGGTATTTATGTTCTCATTTCACTTATGCTGAAGAGGATCTCAGAAGGTGACTGAAATATACAGAAAAATTAATCTTCTGATCATGCAAGAGAAACCATGGCTGAAGGAATCATCATCATACAGGAGGGTGTTCCTTGACTGCAACAGAACAGGAATGGAACGACAGCAGCTGAGGGAGAGGACACAGAAACAAAAGGGGCTAGAAAGGGAGAAAAAGATTGAGTCATCAGGTGACAACCAAAGCCGGGTGGAGCAACAAGCTCAAACACCCACAGAACCACCCTCAGAACCCCACAGACAAACATACTATCCCAATACAAACCACACTCCACACACACAGCCTCCACCCCAGAGTATGCAGTAAAATCCCATAGCAAACTGCCAGGTCCCCCACTCACCCAAACCCCACCAGAATACAGTGTTGGAGAGAAAACTGAAGGTATAGTACACCAACGCTGATGGAATGATGAATAAGTTTGAGGTGAGGCACGAAAGAATCAAAGAGGCATCACCAGACATCATATCTATCATAGAAACCAAGCTCAAAGGAATAATAACAGATGCCCTTTTTCCAACTGGATATCAGAACCTGAGGAAAGACAGAGGGAACAGAGGGGAAGGAGTGGCACTGCTCCCCAATAAACCAATGGGATTTTGAGGAGTTGGAGATAGGAGACAGAGGAGAAACAAGACACTACACAATAGGAACACTTCACTCTGGAGGTCCCAAGTCATGAATATGATGAGGGTAACAGAGCGATGGTTAACATACTGGCTGAAGTGGCCAGAAGGGCCCATGTGGACAGGGCAAAGCTGCTGACTGCGGATGACTTCAATCACAAAGAAATTGACTGGGAAAACCTGGAGCCACGTGGGAGCCCAGAAACGTGGAAGGCTAAGATGATGGAGGTGGTACTGGAAAACCTCATGTACCAACACCTAAGGGACACTACCAGAGAGAAAGGAGAAAACGAACCAGCAAGACTGGATTTAGTATTCACCTTGAGTAGTGGAGATATTGAGGACATCATATATGAAAGACCCCTTGGGGCTTCGAATACATAATAGAGTTACAAGTGTAGAGGGAAGCAGAAAGAGCAGGATGAATGAAGCCAAACTACGAGAGAGGGGACTACACAAGCATGAGGAATTTCCTGCACGAGGTTCAGTGGAAAGAAATTTGACAGGAAACTCAGTAAACGAAATGATGGACTTCGTGCCAACAAAATGCAAGGAGGCAGAAGAAAGGTTTGTTTCCAAGGGCAACAGAAATAATGGGAATACCAGAACGAGCCCTTCGTTCACCCAAAGGTGTAGGCAGGCAAAAACCAAGTGCGCTAGAGAATGGAAAAAGTACAGAAGAGAAAGGACCTAGGAAAATAAAGAGATTAGTTGAAGAGCCAGAAACGTGTATACACAGATAAGGAGGGAGGCCCAGGGACAGTACAAAAACGACATAACATCGAAAGTCAACTCTGACCCAAAGCTGTTGTATAGCCACATCAGGAGGAAAACAATAGTCAAAAACCAGGTAATCAGGTCGAAGAGGGAAGGTGGGGAGCTCACAAGAAACGACCAAGAAGTATGTGAGAAGCTCAACATGAAATTTAAAGAAGTATTTACAGTGGAGACAGAAAGAACTCCAGGAGGTCAGAATAAAGGGAGGTACACCAACAAGGGATATGCCAACAAGTGCTGAACGAAATACACACAACCGAGAAGGAGGTGAAGAAGCTGCTATGTGAAATTGATAACTCAAAGGCGGTGGGACTAGACAACATCTCTCCGTGGGTCCTTAGAGAGGGAGCAGAGATGCTGTGTGTGCCACTAACAACAATCTCCAACACACCCAATGAAACTGGGCAACTGCCTGAGGTATGGAAGGCGACAAACGTAGTCCCAATTTTTAGGAAGGGACTGTCCTTTCTTAAAAAATTAAACTACAGACCAGTGTCATTGACGTGTATAGTATGCAAAGTTATGGAGAAGATTATCAGGAGGAAAGTAGTGGAGCACCTGCCCGTCATCCCAGGACATACGGTGGTGTGGATGCCTCTGAGCTAATTTAATTCTACTCCCTGTTTGGTGTACTAGGCCAACGAGCAGTATTTTATATTATTGTAACCACGAACGAGTGGTATTGATCAATAACAACACTGCGACTAGCCAATGAGTCGAACCCATGTTGCTTTGGCCCGCCTCATGGTGAGCGAAAACAGATGACGCTCTAGTCCACAGGACCACACAATCCTCAAGAATGACGTGTGTGTGTGTACCAAAACCGCAGATAGTAACGAACCATATATACAAGTCGTTTTTCGTTATTAAATATTTATAACGGTTTTTAATTGATAAGACATTACAGCATTAAATTATAATAAAATCCACCACCGTCTGATAACCTTGACAGGTGTTTCCTATGACAATCATAATCGGAAAAATGAAAATCAGAAACTTTTAACTGCACTATTTTTCTCTTACTCTCAGGCAATATTAATGGTGATAGATTTGTGATCATTTGCGCCAGGCTCTTTAGTGATCTCCAGATTATAACAAATCAGGTACTGGGACTCAAGTAAACAATGCAGTAACGTCAAAAAATCCCAATGCAATTCATCAATGAAGCCTAGGTTATTTTTTTTATATGGACTTATGAGATGCTACCTGGACAAGTTAAACAACTCCGCGAACCCTACGGAAAAGATAGAGTGTCGCTGGAAAACCCGATTTATGGTCTTTAATAAGGCCATATATGTAAAGGACATATATGTAAACTGACAATTGCTTAGTCAGTTCATTGACTTTAAGAAATAAAACGCTTAAAGCTGTTTCATACCGAGGGGAACGTTAAGTTTCTCTGTCCTCTGGAAAATGAATCATTTTCCCACTATAGTCCACCTTGTCCATAATTACTACCAGATTCACATTGACTGCTTTGAAGAGTTTCGAGAGTTTATCTACTTTCTGAGCCCGGCCATGGGCCAGGCTCGTCTGGTGCTTGCCTGGTCAACCAGGCTGTTGCTGCTGGAGGCCCGCTGCCCCACATATCCATCACAGCCTGGTTGATCTGGCACCCGATGAAGATACTTGTCCAGTTTCCTCTTGAAGGCTTCTACACTGGTTCCAGCCGTGTTTAGGATATCTTCTGGTAAGATGTTGAATAGTCTGGGACCCCGGATGTTAATATAGTGCTCCCGTATTGTCCCCACCGCACCCCTGCTCCTCACTGGGTTTATTTTACACTTCCTCCCATATCTCTCACTCCAGTATGTTGTTATGGCAGTGTGACATCTAGGATATTTTCTTAGTTCTTGGTGTGATTTAACGAACCGCTGAGGGCAATTCTGGTCAACCGGTTTGAACACAGCTTCATACACCATGTCTGTACACACATTGAAGCTCTTCACTCGACGCCGCGAGTGCCCCGCGAGTGCCCCGCGAGTGCCCCGCGAGTGCCCTGCGAGTGCCCCGCGAGTGCCCCGCGAGTGCCCCGCGAGTGCCCCGCGAGTGCCCCGCGAGTGCCCCTCATGCTCCGTGTTTTTTTCGTGACTATCACGATCTCGCTTGCGTGCTAGAACTCTAGACTGTGCCAGTGAACTTATAAGGTTCATCCCTCCAGCGCTTGGAACCAATCTAGCAGAAAAATAGTATACACTGCGTCAAAAAGGAGAATTAGTGTGCAATACCTGCCAGAGTATACTTTCAAGAGGGGACGTGAGGCTTAGTATACCGTGTGCAAATAACAACAATACTAGAACCTTTTTTGCCAGAGGAAAGAGTCTCCAAGATAATAGAATGTCATACATAGTGTTATAGTGTTTATCACAGTGGTACTGTAATATATAGATAAGATACCAAAATAAATGTAAAGTGAAAATTAAGGTGAATTTAGGCCTAAGGAGGCAGGTTTCATGTGGTAATCAGTTGCCAACAGTCGCCAGAACCCTACCATGCCGGTCAGCTCGTATTAATAATATTTAAACCTGCCAGTGTACCCGACCTAAAATTTAGTGATACCATCCACTTAGTGTCATTATTCAGAAACCTTACAGTGTTGCCTTTGTTATTAACTAGTAACAAATCGGTACTTATTGTGATGGAGTGACGTATACAATTTGTGGTAATACACTAAACCTGTAATTAGTAGCAGTTCGCAATATACACAATGGAAATCAAATATTCCTGCAGTAATCTTCATCTTCAGAAGCCACGGCTGCTCCAACACGTAAGTTATACTTTTTGTATCAAACTGAATACATATTACTCTGTTAAATATTCTTCCAGTAGTCCAAAATATTTTTCTAGTAGTCCAAAATATTCTTCTAGTAGTCCAAAATATTTTTCTAGTAGTCCAAAATCACCGACTGGATACGTCCAAAATAAGTGATCCACTAATCCGGATTCGCCCGGATTCGTCCAAGAAACACGTGAATCAACGACCGGATTCAAACGGATTCATTGTAAGCAAAGTATCCTCGGACCGGATTCATAAGCTGACGTGGTTTTACACGCCCTCATTAAACACCCAAACAGCAACTACAACAAATAGATACAATACAAACAGACAGATTTACTTTTAAGGTGTTATTAGTAAAAAAAAAATATATATACAGTGAGCCAAAACCGGATTCGCCCGGATTCGTCCAAGAAATAAGTGAACAAAGGACTGGATTCAAACAGATTCGTTGTAAATAAGCCAAATCGAAGAACTGTTAAAAACAACTAAATATTTCGAGAAATTATAGAGTAGCTAGCTAGGATAGTGGTCAAGTGTTGTAAGATGACCACCACCATGAAGATCTGTGTAGTCTGTAGAAAGGGTAAGGGACGAAAACAGGCCTGGATTGCTTGCAATCTCTGTGGTAAATGGTCCCATGGTATATGCAGGGATTTTCAACCAGTGACCACACTTGACAAACTCAGAGAGATGTTTTTTGGTCTGCCCAAACGAGATACACCTGTATGAGATAATTATATCTATATTAATAGACAAGAACACCAATAAAAGATCCTTCTTTAAAGACATGTCATCATGGTATGACAGCTGGCAAAATAAGATGGGTGGTTTAGACGGGGCTGTCTTGAACGACAGCGCTCCTGAGGGTGCTAGTGTTGTCTTGGAGGACAGTGCTCCTGAGGGTGCTAGTGTTGTCCTGGAGGACAGTGCTCCTGAGGGTGCTAGTGTTGTCCTGGAGGACAGTGCTCCTGAGGATGCTAGTGTTGTCCTGGAGGACAGTGCTCCTGAGGGTGCTAGTGTTGTCCTGGAGGACAGTGCTCCTAAGGGTGCTAGTGTTGTCCTAGAGGACAGTGCTCCTGAGGGTGCTAGTATTGTCCTGGAGGACAGTGCTCCTGAGGGTGCTAGTGATGTCTTGGACAACAGTGAGCCAAAAGGAGACACTGGCCCTGGTGATGAAACAAATAAAGACGACACGATTCAATTCACAGAGGTACAAAATAGCGATACTGCTGGAGATGGAACATTAGGGAATGATGCTTCAGGGAACAGTGTCGATACATTACCAGCAAAACCTGGTAGAAGCACTGATGTCCATACAGGGGGATAGATAGGGAGGACACAGAAAAAAAATGCACCAGCAGCGAACGCAGCTACAATGAATCCTAGCTAACGGAAATCCAATCTATGCAAATACTATGCCTTGGGTATCTGCAGGGACGGTATATCTGTTAAAACAGGTGGGACATGTACCTTTGACCACCCCAAAAAATGCCGCACCCACATGGCAACACGAGAGAGCAACTTCCCCTCCTGTAACTTATTTCACCCAGAAATGTGTCACTCATCAATCCATGAAAGAAAATGCTACAACGCATACTGCCAGGCACATCATCTAAAGGAGACAAGAAGACACAGACCAGCCAGACTATGGGAAGCAAAAGAGGAGCCACAATCCCTCCAGGGACGGATTTTTTTTTAGGGCCAGGTGGGAAAAAAGACTGGCAAGAAATGACAATAATCTTACACCAACTGTAAACACTTCTGGAGCAGAGGCATGGACACTGGCCTCCATTCCAGAACAACAGATATTAGAGCCAGCAAATAAAACCCCCTAAATTCCACCAGTATAACGACATTTGTCTGCAAACATACAGGGTCTAAAGCCGTCAAAAAACAACAAAATTCCTTACATCAAGTGACTGCTCACGGAGTCAAATGCAATGTTTGCAGCATTCACAGAGACCCACATAAAGGATCATTATGACAACGAAATATGGATCCCAGGTTATAACCTATTTAGATGTGACAGACTAAACAGGCAACAATGGAGGGTTGGCCTATACGTCACAGAGTCGCATATTTGTTCAGAACTACAAACACCTCAAATGATGTAGTTGAAGTTTTGGCGGTAAAGATTGAAAACAAAAACTTTGTCATTGTGGTGGTATAAAAGCCTTCAGACGCAACTTCCCAGCAATTCCAGGAGCAGCTTTTGAAAATTGACCACTGTCTAGAAAATCTCCTAACTCCTGCCCCAAACATCTTACTACTAGGAGATTTCAACTTTAGACACCTAAAACGGAGGAGTATAGCAAACAATGCAGAGATCACCCCAGGAGGCAGTGCAAATGAAAATTCACACACACACGAACTATTAAATCTCTGCACCAAATTCACCTTAAACCAGCAAATATTAGAGCCTACAAGACTAGAAAATACGCTTAACCTCATCTTCACTAACAACGACGATGTGATACGGAATATAACCGTATCAGATCACAACATAATAGAGGTACAGACATGTATGCACAGGGCTCCTGACTAGCAAAATGTGATCAGTCAGAAAGGTCTCTTCACAAAATTAAATGTTAATAACAAAAACATACAATGGGATCAAGTCAACCATGTCTTTAATGAAACAAGCTGGGAAGATATCCTAAACAACACGGATCCGAACAGTTGCCTAGAAAAAATGAACTCTGTGGTTCTTGATATCTGCTCAAGACACATTCCATTAAGAAAAAGAAAGAGAAGATGTAAGCTAGAAAGAGAGAGAGACGCTCCCTATACAGACGAAGGCGAAGAGTCACAGAGCTGCTGAGAGGGGCCAATATATCTGAAATACGTAGAGAGGCAATGGTCAATGAAATTACAAATATCGAACTTAAACTGAAGGAATCTTACAGGAGACAAAAATCACAGGAAGAACTAAAAGCCATAAAGGAAATTGAAAAAAAAAAATACGTCTTCTCTTATGCCAAATCTAAGGGAAAAACAACATCTAGTATTGGGCCTCTGCTTAGACGGGATGGGACATACACAGATGACAGCCAAGAAATGAGTGAGATATTAAAGTCCCAATACGACTCAGTGTTCAGCGAGCCACTGCCCAGAGTAAGGGTCGACAATCCAAATGAATTCTTAACTGTCATCTGTGTATGTCCCATCCCGTCTAAGCAGGGGCCCAATACTGGATGTTGTTTTCCCCTTAGATCTGGTATAAGAAAAGAAGTATTTTTTTTTTCAATTTCCTTTATGGCTTTTAGTTCTTCCTGTGCACTCTGCCTCAGGCCTAGACTCATGGAGCTCCGTGCTCATCAAGAATTGCAAGAAGCCCCTATTGCGTGCCTTCAGCATTCTATGAAGAGGGAGCATGGACACAGGGGTCATCCCACACACACTAAAAACAACAGACATAGCCCCACTCCACATGGGAGGCAGTAAAGCAATTGCAAAGTACTACAGACCGATAGCACTAACATCCCATATCATAAAAATCTTTGAGAGGGTTCTAAGAAGCAAGATCACCAACCACCTAGATACCCACCAATTACACAACCCAGAGCAACACAGGTTTAGAGCAGGTCGCTCCTGCCTGTCCCAGCTCCTGGACCACTATGATAGAGTCCTGGATGCTGCTGATGATAAACAAAATACAGATGTAGTATACACAGACTTTGCAAAACCTTACGACAAGTGTGACCATGGTGTAATAGCACACAAAATGCGTGATAAAGGAATAACAGGAACAGTTGGTAGATGGATCTATAACTTCCTGACAAATAGAACACAAAGAGTAATAGTAAACAGAGTTAAGTCCCAGATAGCCACGGTGAAAAGCTCTGTTCCACAAGGCACAGTACTCGCTCCCATTCTATTCCTCATCCTCATTTCTGACATAGACAGAGATGTAAGCCATAGCTCCGTGTCTTCCTTTGCGGATGACACCCGGATTGCCATGGCAGTGACCTCCATTGAAGACACTGCAAGACTCCAAGCGGACATCAACCAAATCTTCAAATGGGTCACTCAAAACAATATGAAGTTCAACGAGGAGAAATTTCAACTACTCAGATATGGAAAACTTGAGGAAATAAAAAACGTTTTAAGGTATACGACAAATTCTAACCATACAATAGAGCGAAAAAGAAATGTGAAGGACCTGGGAGTGATAATGTCTGAGGATCTCGCATTTAAGGACCACAACAATATATCTACCTCATCGGCTAGGAAAATGATAGGATGGATAATGAGAACCTTCAAAACTAGGGATGCCAAGCCCATGATGACACTCTTCAAATCACTAGTTCTCTCTAGGCTGGAATACTGCTGTACACTAACTGCCCCGTTCAAGGCTGGAAACACTGCAGACCTGGAGAGTGTACAAAGAACTTTCACAGCACACATAAGTACGATAAAGCACCTAAATTACTGTGAACGGTTGAAGGTCCTTGATCTGTATTCCCTGAACGCAGGCGATAGAGATACATGATAATATACACTTGGAAGGTCCTGGAGGGATTGGTACCAAACTTGCAGAAGAAAATCACTCCCTATGAAAGCAAAAGACTCGGCAGGAGATGCAACATTAGCCCAATGAAAAGCAGGGGAGCCACGAGTACACTGAGAGACAACACCCTAAGTGTCCGGGTCCCAAGACTGTTCAACTGCCTCCCAGCATACATTAAGGGAATTACCAATAGACCCTTGGCTGTCTTCAAAAAGGCACTGGACAGGCACCTAAAGTCAGTACCTGACCAACCGGGCTTTGGTTCGTACGTCAGTTTGCGTGCGGCCGGCAGTAACAGCCTGGTTGATCAGATTCTGATCCACCATGAGACCTGGTCTCAGACCGAGCCGCGGGGGCGTTGACCCCCGAAACCCTCTCCAGGTAAACTCCAGGTTCAGGGGATACCCATACACCATGCCTGTACACACATTGAGCGCTTCAGTATATATATCCTCGTGTTTTTCTAAATTGTAATTGACTTAGGAAGATCTACTAACTAATGTCGCAGTGGTAGTCGCAAAACTTTTAACCAATACCCTAAAGCTGTCTATTAGTCCCGGGTAAGCTGATCCCGGGTAAGCTGGTCCTGGGTAAACTTGTCCCAGGTAAGCTGGTCTCGGGTAAGCGGGTCCCGGGTAAGCTGGTCTCTGTTAAGCTGGTTCCGGGTAAACTGCGCCCGGGTAAGCTGGTCCCGGGTAAGCTTGTCCCGGGTAAGCTGGTCTCGGGTAAGCTGGTCCCGGGTAAGCTGGTCCCGGGTAAGCTGGTACCAGGTAAGCTGGTCCCGGGTAAACTAGTCCCGGGTAAGCTGGTCCCGGGTAAGCTTGTCCCGGGTAAACTGGTTCCGGATAAGCTTGTCATGGGTAAGCTAGTTCCGGATAAGCTTGTCATGGGTAAGCTGGTACCGGGAAAGCAGGTCCTGAGAAAGCTGGTCCCAGGTAAGCTGGTTCCGGGTAAGCTGGTCCCGGGTAAGCTAGGCCCTGGTAAGCTGGTCCCGGGTAAGCTGGGTCTGGGCAAGCTGGTCCCGGGTAAGCTGGTCCGGGTAAGCTGGTCCCGGGTAAGCTAGTCCCGGGAAAACTGGTTCGGGTAAGCTGGTCCTGGGTAAGTTGGTCCCGGGTAAGCTTGTCGCGGGTAAACTGGTCCCGAGTAAGCTAGTTCCGGGTAAACTGGTCCCTGGTAAGCTGGTCCCGGGTAAGATAGGCTCTGGTAAGCTGGGCCCGGGTAAGCTGGGTCTGGGAAAGCTGGTCCCGGGTAAGCTAGGCCCTGGTAAGCTGGTCCGGGTAAGATGGTCCCGGGTAAGCTGGGTCCGGGTAGGCTAGTCCCGGGTAAGCTAGTTCGGGTAAGCTGGTCCCGGGTAAGCTGGGTCCGGGTAAGCTGGTCACGGTTAAACTGGTCCGAGTAAGCTGGTCCTGGGTAAGTTGGTCCCGGGTAAGCTGGTCGCAGGTAAACTGGTGCCGAGTAAGCTGGGTACAGGTAAGCTGGTCCTAGGTAAGCTGGTGCCGGGTAAGCTGATCCCGGGTAAGCTGGTCCCGGGTAAGCTGGGTCCGGGTAAGCTAGGCCCGGGTAAGCTGGGCCCGGGTAAACTGGACCCGGGTAAGCTGGTTCGGGTAAGCTGGTCCCAGGTAAGCTGGTCGCGAGTAAACTGGTGCCGAGTAAGCTGGGTCCGGGTAAGCTGGTTCTGAGTAAGCTGGTCCCGGGTAAGCTGATCCCACGTAAGCTGGACCCGGGTAAGGTGGGTCCGGATAAGCTAGGCCCGGGTAAGCTGGTCCCGGGTAAACTGGACCCAAGTAAGCTGGTCCGGGTAAGCTGGTCTTGGGTAAGTTGGTCCCGGGTAAGCTGGTCTTGGGTAAGTTGGTCCCGGGTAAGCTGGTCTTGGGTAAGTTGGTCCCGGGTAAGCTAGTCCTTCGTAAGCTGTGTAAGGGTAAGATTTTCCCGGGTAAGCTGATCCGGGTTAGCTGGTCCTGGGTAAGCTGGTCCCGGGTAAGCTGGCCCCGGATAAACTGGTCCCGGGTAAACTGGTCCCGGGTAAGCTTGTCATGGGTAAGCTGGTCCCGGGTAAACTGGTCCTAGGAAAGCTGGTCCCGGGTAACCTGGTCCGGGTAAGCTGGTCCCGGGTAAGATGGTCCCGGGTAAGTTGGTCCCGGGTAAACTGGTCCTGGGTAAGCTGGTCCCGGGTAAGCTGGTCCCAGGTAAGCTGGGCCTGGGTAAGCTGGTCAAGGGTAAGCTGGCCCCGAGTAAGGTGGCCCTGGATAAGCTGGTTCCGGGTAAGCGGGTCCTGGAAAAGCTGGTCCCGGGTGAACTGATCCCGGGTAGGCTGGTCCCCTGTAAACAGGTCCCGGGTAAGCTGGTCCTGCGTCCTGTGTAAGCTGGTCCTGGGTAAACTTATCCCGGGTAAGCTGGTCCTAAGAAAGCTGGTCCTGTGTAAGCTGGTCCCGGGTAAGCTTATCCCGGGTAAGCTGGTCCCGGGTTAGCTGGTCCCGGGTAAGCTGGTCCCGGGTAAGATGGTTCTGGGAAAGCTGGTCCTGGGTAAGCTGGTCACGGGAAAGCTGGTCCTGGGTAAGCTGGGCCTGGGTAAGCTGGTCAAGGGTAAGGTGGTCCTGGGTAAGCTAGTCCCGGGTAAACTGGTCCGGGTAAGCTGGTCCCAGGTAAGCTGGGTCCGGGTAAGCTAGTCCCAGGTAAGCTAGTCCTTTGTAAGCTGGTCCCGGGTAAGCTGGTCCCGGGTAAGCTGGTCCTGGGTAAACTGGTCCCGGGTAAGCTGGTCCCGGGTAAGCTGGGTCCGGGTAAGCTAGTCCCAGGTAAGCTAGTCCTTTGTAAGCTGGTCCCGGGTAAGTTTGTCCCGGGTAAACTGGTCCCGGGTAAACTGGTCCCGGTAAGCTGGTCCTGGGTAAGCTGGTCCCGGATAAGATGGTCCAGGTAAGCTGGTCCCGGGTAAGCTGGTCCCGGTAAGCTGGTCCCGAGGTAAGCTGGTCCCGGAAGCTGGTCCGGTAAGGTGGCCCTGGGTAAGCTAGTCCCAGGTAAGCTGGTCCCGGGTAAGCTGGTCCGGGTAAGGTGGTCCCGGGTAAGCTGGTCCCGGGTAAGCTGGTCCCGGGTAAGCTGGTCCCGGGTAAGCTGGTCCCGGGTAAGCTGGTCCCGGGTAAGCTGGTCCGGGTAAGGTGGCCCTGGGTAAGCTGGTCCCAGGTAAGCTGGTCCCGGGTAAGCTGGTCCGGGTAAGGTGGTCCCGGGTAAGCTGGTCCGGGTAAGCTGGTCCGGGTAAGCTGGTCCGGGTAAGCTGGTCCGGGTAAGGTGGCCCTGGGTAAGCTGGTCCGGGTAAGCTGGCCCGGGTAAGCTGTCCCGTGCTGGCCGGGTAAGCTGGTCCGGTAAGCTGGTCCGGGTAAGCTGGTCCGGGTAAGCTGGTCCGGGTAAGGTGGTCCTGGGTAAGCTGGTCCTGGGTAAGCTCAACACTCAATAAGTCTACAAAATCCAGGTTATACATAAATGGTATAAAATACCGACACGATGAAGAATTAGACACATGTAACATCTGGGTATCTTTCCTGTAGACGTTTCTACATCCAGTGGCTTCATCAGTACAATACAAGGACACAATGTGAGGAATTATATACAAAAGATGAGGTAATCAGTCCCTCGGCTTAGGAGTTAGTGAAGACCACCGTAGTGTAAGGTGTTCCTTGTATTGTACTGATGAAGATACTGGTTGGAGAAACGTCTACACTAAAGATACCCAGATGTTACACATGTGTCTAATTCTTCATAATTCTGGTTTGCGTACTGAGAACAACCATTGTGTGCTACAAGATTGTTCAACTTCTTAGTCTTAGTCTTGACTTTCTTGCAGAAGATGGAGACTTAACCTCCCACCTCTCAACATGATTCCTCTATTCAATTTGTCTTATAAATAAATTAAACATTACTAACAGCCAAGTGTGGTTGGTCACTTATTTTTCCACCTTTTACAAGTTACCCACATCCTGTTTTTATTATTTCAACGTTACCCGCTTTACCCGCACCTGCCTTCATCGCCCCCCCATCTCCCTGGCTTTATCACTAAATAACTCCTTTTATATTTAGCAAAATTTGTAACACGAGGAATGTGTTGTCAACCTATTTAATAAGATAGTTACATCCAGTAAGTGTTACTCGTCCCCACCCACTTCTCTCCCTCTCCTCCACCTACCCATCCACTCATTGCGCCTTTTCTTCTTCCACTTCTTCATTTTGACTTTTTTTGGGTTATGCTGGGTTCTCTACACATATGCTGCCTATGTATGATAATCTATGTAACTGTATTTGTGTATACCTGAATAAACTTAATTAACTGCTCCTCTCTCACTTTCCCCACATCCACTGCAAATGTATCCAATTTTGCTAAATAAAAAAAATCTTACCACTTTCACCCACTCATTGCTTGTCTCCTACTCTCCTCCAGCTACTTCCCCCACAACTTCAAACCACTCACTGCCCCTCTCACCATCTCTCCAATCCACTGCAACTCTCCCACCCCTCCCACTTATTGTTCCTCTTCCCTCCCAAGACGCACCAACCATCAAATACTCATATCTTCCCAACCAACGCTAATACCTTCTGCGTCTCTCCCTTCTCTCTTATTTCACTTCTCATCCAACCATTTATCGCTCCTGTACTCCTCCTATCCGCCTATGGCTCTTTTTCCCACCCACTAACAGCATTGTATCTCAATATATATACACGCGGAGCTGTATATCTCTCATTGTAAACATACGTTGAATATACTCAAAGCCGTATATCCTTCAGTGTATATATAATGAAAGTTATTCTTTGTGTTTATAACAGAGATTTAAGTATTCCTGACACTATGTAATTTGCGACCATAATCACCTAAATATAGTCGATTACCCTAAAATAATTATAAAACAATTTGTGTCACAAATGTAATGTCTTAGGATGTTCAGGAAGTGTTACTCACAACGCTTTTGATAATTTCTCGACCTACTCATAGGTATCTGGGTTGCTACTAATTAAATATTTTGGAATGTACCATGAAAAAAAAATCAATTTCTTCCCTGAAATTGTTCAGGTTTAATACTAAAAATTTTGAATATCGGAAGGGAACCTCTCGTCTTAGCCACAATCTTTATGATATCCTCTCGTCTTAGGCACAATCTTTATGATATCCTCTCGTCTTAGTCACAATCTTTATGATATCCTCTCGTCTTTGTCACAATCTTCATGATGTCTTCTCGTCTTAGTCACAATCTTTATGATGTCCTCTCGTCTTAGTCACAATCTTCATGATGTCCTCTCGTCTTAGTCACAATCTTTATGATGTCCTCTCGTCTTAGTCACAATCTTTATGATGTCGTCTCGTCTTAGTCACAATCTTTATGATGTCCTCTCGTCTTAGTCACAATCTTTATGATATCCTCTCGTCTTAGTCGCAATCTTTATGATGTCCTCTCGTCTTAGTCACAATCTTTATGATATCCTCTCGTCTTAGTCACAATCTTTATGATGTCCTCTCGTCTTAGTCACAATCTTTATGATATCCTCTCGTCTTAGTCACAATCTTTATGATGTCCTCTCGTTTTAGTCACAATCTTTATGATGTCCTCTCGTCTTAGTCACAATCTTTATGATGTCCTCTCGTTTTAGTCACAATCTTTATGATGTCCTCTCGTCTTAGTCACAATCTTTATGATGTCCTCTCGTCTTAGTCACAATCTTTATGATGTCCTCTCGTTTTAGTCACAATCTTTATGATGTCCTCTCGTCTTAGTCACAATCTTTATGATGTCCTCTCGTCTTAGTCACAATCTTTATGATGTCCTCTCGTCTTAGTCACAATCTTTATGATGTCCTCTCGTCTTAGCCACAGTCTTTATGATATCCTCTCGTCTTAGTCACAATCTTTATGATGTCCTCTCGTCTTAGTTGCAATTTTTTTAATGTCCTGGTGACAATTCTTTTTAAAATGTCTT
Source organism: Cherax destructor (assembly GCA_009830355.1). Taxonomy (NCBI): domain Eukaryota; kingdom Metazoa; phylum Arthropoda; class Malacostraca; order Decapoda; family Parastacidae; genus Cherax; species Cherax destructor. The sequence goes on along the minus strand of WNWK01010309.1, from coordinate 9,280 downwards.
TATCACCCTGTCCTCTTTTTCTTATAGTTTTTCCACCATTGTGTAACCCATTAAAGTGGGAAGTGAGAGTACATAAGGTGTATCTTAGAACCTCTTCTGGTTAATTAAGATCTCTCATCAGTCCCAGAATCTCCAATCTGCTCTCTGTTGCCGCCACGTTTATATAGACCTCATAAGTGCAGTGTGCTGCCATGCAGTATTCCTTGTTTATAGTAACCTCTTTTTACCAAGCTGTATCTGCGGGAATTGAACTTAAACTCTTGGCTCCTATATTTGTCGTGTTACACCTTGTTCTTTCAATCAACGTCACTCCAGTATGTGTAAAATCATTACATTTATTCCCTTTACTAATACAAAAATCACAATTAGTCTCCTTAACTCTCTATTCACACAAAAGGAGAAAACACTAAAAGTACAGATTGTATTTTAGATACGGTTGTTCTCTACCTATTGAGTGTTGCAGTCTTGATCGATTATATTTTGTTGCATCAACCACATTTTGAGAATACTTTTAGGATTAATTTCTGAAATATCTGAAGAACAGATCGAGTTGATGTGTAAATATTTTGGGAAAATACACACTTAAATATTCTGGAAGTGATTTTTAAGCCTTATAAATAGTTTTGATAATATCTGAAAATGAAAGAAATTATTTTTTATTTGCAAAGATAAAATACCTTTATGAATTCAAAAATAAATTGCAAAGTATAGATAGAAAAAATTGCAGAAAGAAGGAAAAGGTAATAATGAGAAAAAGATCTAAAACAAAATTTTGTAGATAAAACATTAATTTTGAAATATAAAAAGTGTAGGGAAAAATGTGAGAGAATGTAACATATATCAAAGTAACTTATATGAAAAAATTGTCAAAAATACATGAAAACAGCATTTAAAGTAGACGAAATACTGAAAAATATATTTTTAAATTATATACAACAAAGTTTATAAAGCATGCAAGAAAATATACAGACTACGAGTAAATTTGTAAAACATAAATGAAAGTCTATAATTTAAAGCACAATGTCTGCAAAGCAAATTTCTGCAGCTTATATTAATTTTTATAAAGAATATATTAGTCTGCTCAACAAGTATTACTCTCTGTATATTATAAATAAAACACAAATTAACGTTTCTAAAGCAAAATTAGCGTCTGTGAAACACTAAATGACATCAGTAAAGCAAAATTTAACGTCTCTAAATTATGTATGAAAGTCTGTAAAGCATATATTACCGTGTTTAAACCATTATTATCAATAAAGTATAATTTAACGTCTGTACGTCACAGCACATTTGTAAATAATACAGGAACTTATGTAAATAAAATAATAATGTCTGTAAATCTTCAATTAACGTCTGTAATATATAGATAATTCTTTAAAAAAATGGTAAATCTTGTTCAATGTTAAGATGTATATAATATTACATTGGGTCAAGAGTTAAGAAGTGTACAAGGTACCAATGGCTCAAGAGACATTTTTAGCAATTAAACAAGGTAACAATGGGTCAGGAGACTTACCATACAAGTTGCTTCATGAAGTTTGCCCAACTTGGGTCTGATGAAGGGACTGTGGGAGAGCGAGAGAGAAACAGAGTGAGAGAAACATCTGTGTCAAATCTGCTGTTAAAGAGTTAGAATTATTAATAGATTTTTTGTTATAACTAATTATAAAAAAAAATTAGGAGAATTTTTTTTCAAATTTAACTATAAATTATAATTAATATAATACTATAATTATATATAGCGCCAAAATAAGAGCAGTAATTATAGATTCAGTTAAAATCGTTCTTTTAGAATGCGAGGCAAATTCCGAGTCAAATTTGAATCAGAATTAGAAGCGAATTTGTTCTTGATATAAACGCTTTAATTAGTTTCAAAATTAAGCTAGAATTATTTTCGAAATTATAGTAAGAAATATAAACAGTTTAAATTACATTTAAAATCAGAAATTGCTTCCCAATACGTAACGGGATTATAGCTGGAATTTGGGTTAAAATTACAATCTGAACCAGAATAAATAGAACCAAAATCAACATTATTCAGCAATAGAATCAGAATAAACTTTGACCCAGAAAAATCCAATTTGAATGAATTAGTATAAAAGTAATCGCAATAATCCCAACTTTCAACTCTCAAATCGCTGTATAACCCCTGTGGTTTAGCGCTTCTATTTGATTATAATAATAATAATAATCAACTCTCAAATGTTAATTTTAAGCTGGCTTAAATGTTTAATTGTATTAGGTTATTCATTATATGTTAGGGACGATAATTCTTAAAAAAAAAAAAAAGCTGGATGAAATGATACATTAGATGGTTAAGGTTGATTATTTAGTACTAGGTTGTCAGGTCGTTTTGAAGTAGTTAATTGTATTCATTGATGACACCTTAGTCCACTACGCCACAATGATTCAAACATTAGGTGTCCAGCAAGTACGCGGGAGGAGAATAAATTTAGTTCCTGTAGTTATCCTCGACCACGAATGTGCTCACTTTAGGAGTGGCATGTCCAGTGTACTTACTGGACACCTAATGTTTGAAGCATGGTGGCGTAGTCGACTAAATATCATACTGCGAACAGCCGGGGATCGAACCTAAGTTATTTAACCAGCCTCCCTAATGCATGACGACGTAGTGGACTAAGGCATCAAAAATTTAGCTTGCTTCCCCGAAGGCTGGTTAAATAACTTAGGTTCGATTCCCGGCTCTTCGCAGTAAGTTACTTGCTTTACTACTACTTGTTTCCATGGATGCACGTATATGTGCAGTACTCGTGATACCGGTATCCAAATGGGAGGAGAATAAATTTAGTTCCTGTAGTTATCCTCGACCACGAATGTGCTCACGTTAGGAGAGGCATGTACAATGTACTTGCTGGACACCTAACGTTTGAAGCATTGTGGCGTCGAGAATTTAGCTACAGTAGTGTGCAAATTAATTTAGACAGGAGAAAATTTTGTGATTATCTCATAATATGTCTTGGTCTCCGGCTTAATTAATGTAGTTAAGGTTCTTTTCTTTTCCTAAACTTTGCTGCTGGTTTCTGACAACCATCCACCTGTGTTACCCTGTGATTCTCGTCAGTGCTACAACAGCTGTTGTTGTTTTGTAAGGTTATTCCTGCAAGTGTGAATGTGGTTTCACCAAATTCTCTCCTTCAGTTCATGATTACTACTGAAATTCATGATGGATCTTAGAAAACATGCTGATTTGAGTATCAGACAGATCGCCAAAAATTCGAGCATAGCAAAGTCTACTGTTGGTCAGATTCTGAAAATAATTGTCTAGGCAATTCGTAGCCATCTTGAAAGGAATACATTGATTAATGAATCTCAGCACGGTTTTACAAAGGGACGTTCCTGCCTTACGAATTTGTTCATTTTTTTCACCAAGGTATTTGAGGAGGTAGATCAAGGTAATGAATGTGATATTGTGTATATAGACTTCAGTAAGGCTTTTGACAGAGTTCCACATCAGAGGCTATTAAGGAAAATTAAGGTACACGGAATAGGAGGAGAATTTTTTTCTTGTGTAGAGGCATGGTTGACAGATAGGCAGCAGAGAGTTTGCATCAATGGGGAGAAATCAGAGTGGGGGCACGTCACGAGTGGTGTTCCACAGGGGTCAGTGTTGGGCACTTTGTTGTTCATAATATATATACACGACATAGATGAGGGAATAAACATAAGCAAGTTTTCTGATGACACCAAAACAGGTCGCCTAATTCATTCTAATGAGGACATTAGAGCACTCCAGGAAGATTTGAATAGACTGTTGCAGTGGTCGGAGAAGTGGCAGATGCAGTTTAATATAGACAAATGCAAAGTTCTAAACATTGGACAATACCCATGCCACATACAAACTAAATAATGTAGATCTTAATATTACTTATTGCTAAAAGGATTTGGGAGTTCTGGTTAGCAGTAATCTAAAACCAAGACAACAGTGCATAAGTGTTCGCAATAAAGCAAACACAATCCTTGGCTTCTTATCAAGCAGCATAAATAATAGAAGTCCTCAGGTTGTTTGCCAACTCTCTATATCTTTGGTTAGGCCTCATTTAGATTATGCTGCACAGTTCTGGTCACCGTATTACAGAATAGATATAAATGCACTGGGAAACGTACAAAGGACGATGATAAAGTTGATCCTATGTATGAGAAATCTTCCCTATGAGGATAGACTGATGGCCTTGAATCTGCACTCTCTAGAAAGGCGTGGAATTAGAGGGGGATATAATTGAGGTATATAAACGGAAAACAGGAATAAATAAAGGGAATGTAAATAGCGTGCTAAAAATATGTAGCCTAGACAGGACACACAGCAATGGTTTTAAATTGGAAAAATTCAGATTCAGGAAGGATATAGGAAAGCACTGGTTTGGTAATAGAGTTGTGGATGAGTGGAACAAACTCCCGAGTACCGTCATAGATGCTAAGACGTTGTGTAGTTTTAAATACAGGTTGGATAAATACATGAGTGGGTGTGGGTGGGTGTGAACTGAACCTGACTAGCTTGAGCTAATAAGTCTGATGCCGTGCTCCTTCCTAAAGTGAATGTGACTTGACCTGACTAGGTGGGTCATTGGTATAAGCTGAGAGGTGACTGGGACCTGCCTCGCATGGGCCAGTAGGCTTGCTGCAGTGTTCCTTCTTGTGGAACGCTGCTTTGGGGAATATGTGGAAGAAGACGCAAGGAAACACCTCACAATGACAAGGTATCGTAAGAAATAGATGGATCCCAAGAAACCAAGCAAAGATCTACAGAGATTTGGTTTCAGCTGGTGTAAATATTGATTCTTCAACTGTAAGCCGAAGACACCTTATAATTTTGTACCAAAAGAACCTTAGAAAACTTACTACTGTCTTCGGACTAAGGGTAACACACCTAGCTTCCCTGGGTGCTTGGTTCTTGTATGATTGCGCGGGCCCTTTGGTTAGAGCGTCATGGGTTTTTGCTCACCATGAGGTGGGCCAAAGCAGCATGGGTTCGAATCCTTGGCAAGTCGCAGAGTTATTATTGATCAATACCACTTGATCGCAGTCACAATAATATATATATATATATATATATATATATATATATATATATATATATATATATATATATATATATATATATATATATATATATATATATATAAGACAACCACTATGAAAAAATAGAGGAATTCCAAGCGCTTTCGTGACTACTCACATTATCAAGGAACTATAAAAGGAAACATGACAAGAGGACTTATATAAGGGGCGAGACTACACCTCACAGTCACATCACACTAACAAAGACAACACCTCACAGTAGCGTAACATCGCACGACTCTGTGAAGAGGAAAACAAGAAAGGACCTGAAACTCTTCCCAAGAATTAAGATTAGTCTTGGGAAGAGTTTCAGGTCCTTTCTTGTTTTCCTCTTCACAGAGTCGTGTGATGTTACGCTACTGTGAGGTGTAGTCTTGCCCCTTATATAAGTCCTCTTGTCATGTTTCCTTTTATAGTTCCTTGATAATGTGAGTAGTCACGAAAGCGCTTGGAATTCCTCTATTTTTTCATAGTGGTTGTCTTGCATATTTTGATATCACCTGATTACTGTGATCTTTTTGCACATATATATATACAAAATAACCAAAGGGGGAGTTGGAAGATAGTTCTAGGCCGCCTTTCGTGTTGCAATCAACATATCATCAGGAGCTTCCAATGTTTCAGAAATAGAGTAGGAAATCCATGCAGATTCGTTGAGGAAAACAGCTCTTTCCAGACTTTATTCCCTTTTTTATGCAACAGTTCAAGCGATCTCGGACATACAGTGCCACTCCACCCCCTTCCCGAAACTTCTGTCTACTTGGAACAATTTAAAACCCTGTATATGACATTCAGCAGGCATGTCCCTATTTTTCGTATTGAACCACGTCTCAATTGGAATTCTTCTTAAAGATACTTGTAACTGCCCGTGAATTCTTAAAAACTACTTGTATGTTAATCATTTTAGGGCATTCTGTAGGACAGATAAAACCTCATTGTATAAGATAACTAGCAAATACTTAATGTGAGTTGTCCTAGGTTCAGCTCTTATGATAAGTTTTCCTAGCTGCCAGCAAAGCCGTTTCTTCAAATTCTTGTGGGTTCAGTAGCTTCGTAGCATTATTAAATATTTTCATAATTTCCTCATCAAGAAACTCTGGATGCTCACTCGGTAGCTTTTAGAAGCATAATGAGAAAGACACTTTACTCTTGTCTCATGGTTGGAATAGTAGTGAATGTATGAGCAAACATTTGTTGCCGTCCTGTATACTGTTAACTTGACTTGTTATCACCCGGTGGTTCAGAAGAATGAAAGGAATTTAATAGACGGGACAACAGGTTTAAGTCTTGGTGAAAATGTGTCAGTTCCATATCATTCGGCCTAAGACACAAGATGTCATACACATATCCTGCACCAATAAGCGTTGGCAAAGTCAAATTTGATAAGGGCTTTTTCATCTGATATGTTATTAATGTATACTCGTGCAGCATGGGCAGCTGCTTACAGCCTTGTTGAACACCAAAACTGAGTTGCGTTGGTTTCAACATTGCAGCAGCCTCTTGACTCACTATTCTCACTGCTAAGCTTGGCAACAGCTTGAAGAGTGAGTCACGTGCTACCTAATGGATACACAGTCAGCAGGCAGCTGCAACCTTAGTGAAGCAGCAACCTAAAGGTAAGAGCAACCTTAAACCAAGACAGCATTTGCCTAAGCGCGTAAAGGCAAAATGATTGCTGGATTTATACCCAAGTGTTAGAAACAGTCAGAGGTGAGGCACCAAATAAATGTGGTCTAATAACCTCAGGAAAAACCGCCAGCCAGGCACAAATTGGAAAATAAGAAAGAAGGAAAACTGCAGCAGGCCTACTGGCCCATGCGAGGCAGGTCCAATTAACTCACCGGCTTCAGCCAATGCCTTAAGGTAGTCAGCTTTCCTATATTCTTCCTGAATCTGAATTTTTCCAACTTAAATCCATTGCTGCGAGTCCTGTCTAGGCTAGATATTTTTAGCACGCTATTTACATCCCCTTTATTAATTCCTGTTTTCCATTTATACACCTCAATCATATCCCCCCTAATTCTACGCCTTTCTAGAGAGTGCAGATTCAGGGCCCTCAGTCTATCCTCATAGGGAAGATTTCTGATACATGGCATCAACTTTGTCATCCTCCTTTGTACGTTTTCCAGTGCATTTATATCCATTCTGTAATACGGTGACCAGAACTGTGCAGCATAATCTAAATGAGGCCTAACGAGAGATATATAGAGCTGAAAAACAATCTGAGGACTTCTATTATTTATACATCTTGATATGAAGCCAAGAATTCTGTTAGCTTTATTGCGAACACTTATGCACTATTGTCTTGGTTTCAGATTACTGCTAACCAGAACTCATAAATCCTTTTCGCAATCAGTAATATTAAGATCAACATTATTTAATTTATATGTGGCATGGTTATTGTCCTGACCAACATTTAGAACTTTGCATTTGTCTATATTAAACTGCATCTGCCACTTCTCCGACCATTGCATCAGTTTATTCAAATCATCCTGGAGTGCTCTAATGTCTTCATTAGAATTAATTGGACTGCCTATTTTGGTGTCATCAGCAAATTTGTTTATATCGCTATTTATTCCCTCATCTATGTCATTTATGTATATATATATATATATATATATATATATATATATATATATATATATATATATATATATATATATATATATATATATATATATATATATATATGCAAACAACCACTATGAAAAAATAGAGGAATTCCAAGCGCTTTCGTGACTACTCACATTATCAAGGAACTATAAAAGGAAACATGACAAGAGGACTTATATAAGGGCGAGACTACACCTCACAGTCACATCACACTAACAAAGACAACACCTCACAGTAGCGTAACATCGCACGACTCTGTGAAGGGAAAACAGAAGGACCTGAAACTCTTCCCAAGAATTAAGATTAGTCTTGGGAAGAGTTTCAGGTCTTCTTGTTTTCCTCTTCACAGAGTCGTGTGATGTTACGCTACTGTGAGTGCTAGTCTTGCCCCTTATATAAGTCCTCTTGTCATGTTTCCTTTATAGTTCCTTGATAATGTGAGTATCACGAAGCCTTGGAATTCCTCTATTTTTTCATAGTGGTTGTCTTGCATATTTTGATATCACCTGATTACTGTGATCTTTTTGCACATATATATATACAAAATAACCAAAGGGGGAGTTGGAAGATAGTTCTAGGCCGCCTTTCGTGTTGCAATCAACATATCATCAGGAGCTTCCAATGTTTCAGAAATAGAGTAGGAAATCCATGCAGATTCGTTGAGGAAAACAGCTCTTTCCAGAATAACAGAAATGGGCGCCAGGCACAGTGTCAAGTGCCAGAAAATGCATTCAGCATACTAAATTATTAAAGCATAAAGCATGTAGTAATAACCTAGTGACCACAACATTAGTGACATGTCAATTATCGCAAACCTACCATCAGATTTCAAACCATTTTGCTATAAAATACTTTAAATTTTCATTCCAAAAGTATCTGTCATTCCCTTTAGGAAATTTCCAATTATCGTATTAAAGAAAATGGGTCTAGGTCCACTTAAGCAAGAGGCTAACCTTACTCAACTCTTTAGCAGACACTGGTCGAACAGAAGAGATGGCAGCAAAAGGTGACCTTAAGTACACCTTTGTTCGTCAGTGTGGAACTACACTGACGACAGACCAAAGAATTCAAGTTGGGAGCCAGCTTAAGATTATGTACAATGGCTTCAATTATGAATGAGTCAAGTTTGAACAATCCAAGTTTATTATTATATAATGAACGTTCATCACGTATTACAATTGCCAATTCTAAAACATTCCTGTCCAGCCAAGAGGAGCAAGAAACCAGCACTCTGGCTTCCAACCAATTTGTAGGATTATTGCTAAACCTTATGTGGTTAATGGTAGCATTTTATTCCTGTGCTGTTCATATCAAATATCAGCGTTGTGTTAACCTAACATCTAGAGGTTTGCCAGTATGTCTCATGTAAGATAAGTCGCAGCCATTACAACCAATCCTGTAAACAATGGCAACACTATTAAGAACATAAGAAAGGAGGAACACTAGCAGGCCTGTTGGCCCATTCTAGGCAGGTTCTTCACATTCCATCCCACTAACAGAATATTTGTTCAACCTAATTTTCAATGCTACCCAAGAAATAAGCTTTGATAATTTTATTTACTCATGTGCAATTCCCACTCAAATCAAACCC
>WNWK01010308.1:0-70942 GCA_009830355.1 Cherax destructor | reverse complement strand
GTCAGGTTCCAGTGTCTTTTCCCAATATTCTGTTGGACTGCCCATTCTATCAACAGCACGCAGAATTTACCTCCAACGGGGTTGCCTGGGCCCTTTCTTTACCTTCCCTTCTTGCTGATGGCCCCTCCTTTAATCCTGACTTCATTGACTTTTTGACAGAAACGACTTACTACAAAACTCTGAAATATCCTCTAGCACCCCCCTCAGTCCCTTCTACCTCGATCTCCCCCTCTACCCCTACTATCCACTGTCCCTGTACTCCATACCCTACTAATCATCCTCTTCCGCTTACAATCCATTCCCCCTGCATCCTGTCCTGCCCCACCCCCCTGTAAAACCCCTTTGTGGCGCGCTTTTTTTGTTTATAATAATAATAAAAAAGGTAAATTTTGCCCCGGATGCGCCCACCCGTCGACTAACACCCAGGTACCCATTTTACTAATGTGGGGAATTGTGGGAGATAAGTCATCTGGGACACCGCCCGCAAAAAAACAATCTCCCAGGAGATGACCCAGTAAAATTTTTTTGCAGTCTTCCCCTTAAGGTATGTGAGAACTTTCCCCCTCCTGGTCGCACCTGGGGGGTACCTTGATATTCTCACACTCACCAAATACGCTCTGGCCCATATAAATAAATCTGGAGATAATACTAAAAATTATAGTATGATTAAATTTAAGTGGACTGTAGGGGTTTGGGGACTGATCAAGTAGAAAAAGGAGAAACAAAACTAAGTTAAGATGCCCTCACCCCCCAAATTAGCACCATAGCGGTGCACAGTAGATCACCTAGGTACATCTACTATTTATAAAATCTTGCCGGCCGACATAAAAGGAAAACAGAGAGTACTTGCTTTTGGTGAGTTTCTCCCGCGGGCCTTTTCTGATCGCGATGGAAAGGGGTTTTCCGTGAGTCAAAGGGAAAATTAATTTTTGAAATTTTACGCCCCCGAGACCGGGGGGTTTAAAATGTGGTTGGGGGGGTAGCGATTAGATCCCTCACTATTCCGACCTTATTACGTTTATACGTACAACTTTTCAATATGTATATCCTGGCTTGATGCCCCCCTAGTTTATACACATTCACCGCTCGATACTTATATTTCGAGAGATGAGTTGAGATAATGTTGTTATCTTCTCCACATTCAATATGGCGGGGGGGTATGGGAACCCCCGCCAGACCCACCCTGTACAATCACCCCTGATTATTTACAACTTTGGGTTTACTATTTCACCATTTCCAATATTCATCGAACATATTTTTCTTTTAATCAAAAAACCCCCCAGCATCGGGTTTACGACTTTTTCCCCTCGTACGGTCGTTTCAGGGGGTTCAAAGTGGCCTAAACCAGATCCCTAGGGGGGTATTCACTATTTCCAATTTCTGCCCTATTACTGGGCCTCCTGGACCGATTGTCCTCTTTATAAAGTGTCTGCGTTGATACACTTCCACAAGAAAGGAAATAATTAAGTCCGGTTTTGGCGGGCGTAATCTCCACACTCCCTCAGCCATCCCTGATATCCGGTCACTAGGCTGGGTATTCACTGACCACTCCCCTCTCTGCCTGCCTCTCTGCCCCGCCTCTTCCCGCTTCCTCCCCGCTGGTATGATGGTTCTTGGCTTATACCCACATAGACGTTAAACTACCAGCGGTACATTAAGGATATCTGTTCATATTGGAAAGTTTATCAATTACAACTTTCGGAAAATACCAATATTTTCCACATAATGGGTGAACAGGTACATCAGGTGTCTTAAGGAAACATGTCCGTCCTAATGTTTTCCTGCCATACCGGGAATTCGATCCCCGGACCTGTGTGTGTGAGCTGAGTGCGACAGCGCTCGAGCACGTATAAAATGTGTGGGAGCGCCTCTAGGTCTATGTCCTAGCAGGTAATGCATAACAAGAAAAATGAAATAAAATCACCAATAGACCCCTGGCTGTCTTCAAGAGCTGGACAGATACCTAAAGTCAGTGCCGGATCAGCCGGGCTGTGGTTCGTACGTTGGACTACGTGCGGCCAGCAGTAACAGCCTCGTTGATCAGGCCCTGATCCACCGGGATTCCTTGTCGTGGACCGGGCCGCGGGGGCGTTGACCCTCGTAATGCCCTCCAGGTAGACACTGCTGCCATCTATAGGCTGCACCGGTCTAGTCCAACATCAGGAAGAAGGTCAACTTGACTCATGGATAAGGGACGACACATCTCAAATATGTGGCAGCAATTACATGTCTTTAAAATATAAATTTATGGCGACCTAAACTAGATCAAGAAATGTCAAGAACACAACATAACTCTGGGTGTACAGAGTGTAGTTAGAATGTCCAACATAACTCTGGGTGCACAGAGTGTAGTTAGAATGTCCAACATAACTCTGGGTGCACAGAGTGTAGTTAGAATGTCCAACATAACTCTGGGTGCACAGAGTGTAGTTAGAATGTCCAACATAACTCTGGGTGCACAGAGTGTAGTTAGAATGTCCAACATAACTCTGGGTGCACAGAGTGTAGTTAGAATGTCCAACATAACTCTGGGTGCACAGAGTGTAGTTAGAATGTCCAACATAACTCTGGGTGCACAGAGTGTAGTTAGAATGTCCAACATAACTCTGGGTGCACAGAGTGTAGTTAGAATGTCCAACATAACTCTGGGTGCACAGAGTGTAGTTAGAATGTCCAACATAACTCTGGGTGCACAGAGTGTAGTTAGAATGTCCAACATAACTCTGGGTGCACAGAGTGTAGTTAGAATGTCCAACATAACTCTGGGTGCACAGAGTGTAGTTAGAATGTCCAGGAGTATTGCAACCAGAACCAATAACAGATAAATGACAATGTAGTATAGAACGTCGTGGAGGACCATGCATACAGGAGTATAGTGACAGTCACGCACTCACGCACTCACGCACTCACGCAGTCACGCACTCACGGAGTCACGGAGTCATACCTGTGACGGAATCAACAAACCTAGTATATTGTAGTTGTGTATACTGTAGTGACAGCAGGTGTAAGGGGACTAACACCCAGGTACCTACTTACTGCTAGGTGAACAGAGACAGCAGGTGTCTTAAGGAAACATGCCCCTAATGTTTCCACCCGTACCGGGGATCGAACCACGGTATGTATGAACTGAGTGAACCACCAACCAGCTACGGACACCGTAATTGAAATCCCTGCTAGATAGAAATAAATAAGTCTGGATTACTATTTTTGGGGCAGTGAAATCTCATTAGTGGTAAAATGTGCTGTTTGGAGAGTCTTTAAATTTGAATGCAAATTAGTCAATTCCTTTTAAATATATCACGATTTGAGTCTTTTATGTAAAAATGAATTTCTGGTTGTCTTCAAGAGGGAGCTGGACAGACACCTAAAGTCAGTATCTGACCAGCCGGGCCGTGGTTCCTATGAAATAGCAGACCTGGAGAATGTACAAAGAACTTTCATGGCATGTGTAAGTACGATAAAACACCTAAATTACTGGGAACGGTTGAAGTCCCTCGGTTTGTACTCCCTGGAATGCAGGCGAGAAAGATACATAATAATATACACTTGGAAAATCCTAGAGGGACTAGTCCCAAATTTGCACACGAAAATCACTCTCTACGAAAGCAAAAGACTGGGCAGGAGATGCAACATCCCCCAATGTAAAGCAGGGGCGCCACGAGTACACAGAGAGACAGCACAATAAGTGTCAGGGGCCCAAGACTGTTCAACTGCCTCCCAGCATGCATTAGGGGGATTACCAAGAGACCCCTGGCTGTCTTCTATAAGGCGCTGGACAGGCACCTAAAGTTAGTACCTGACCAATCGGGCTGTGGTTCGTACGTCAGTTTGCATGTGGCCAACAGTAACAGCTTGGTTGATCATGCTCTGATTCCACCACGAGGCCTTCTCTCAGACCGAGCCGCAGGGGCGTTGACCCCCGAAACCCTCTCCAGGTAAAGTGACTTGTCTCCCGCTCTCTCCACCATGGCTGCAAGAAGGTGGTCCAGTCCTCTATTGAACATTATTTTGGTGTTCAGAAGTCAAACGGTGTTCTGGCTAGTGTTGATGTGTTCTGATGTGTTCCCAGAGGTTGGTGCAGTGTGACAACACACTGGGAATGAATTATAGTGTTGCACAGAGCAGTCTTGTGGTATGTGCAACACCAAAACTCAGGCTCTCATATTATTACGCTTCCAGAACAAGGTCTGCAGATTTTCTCATTATCAAGTAGTATTGTAATGAATACCATTGACGCCATGGGAAGTAACATACTTCATCTAATTTTGTATCGATATTGTAAACCGTTTACAATATCGTTTACAGTAAACGATATTAACGTTAAGAGTATATTGGATTATACAGCTATTTTCTATATTATCCTTGTCGAGTACAACACAATAAGTGTCAGGGGCCCAAGACTGTTCAACTGCCTCCCAGCATACATCAGGGGGATTACCAACAAACCCCTGGCTGTCTTCAAGCAGGCACTGGACAGGCACCTAAAGTCGGTACCTGACCAGCCAGGCTGTGGTTCGTACGTTGGACTGCGTGCTTCCAGCAGTAACAGCCTGGTTGATCAGGCTCTGATCCAACATGAGGCCTGGTCACAGACCGGGCCGCAGGGGCGTTGACCCCTGGAACTCTCTCCAGGTATACTCCAGATATACCCTGACTTTGCCCACTTAAATAAAGCATTACCACTTAAACTTCATAACTAAGTGGTTATAACTGACCATAATTTTTAAAGTGGTGGAGTGGTAAGCCAGTGGAAGGCCTCGGTCAGACAACCAAAAGCTCCAACTAAGACCCGCGTCGGGAAACACTTGTCCTGTTTCCTGAACAACCTAACCTAACCTAACTTAAACTTGTGTGTGTGTGTGTGTGTTAGTTACCATTTTGTCCTAGGCACATGTCGATTAGACACTAGGCCTGTTGTATGTGTGTGTATGTGTGTGTGTGTGTAACGAAACACTTCGGCCCCGCCGGGAATTGAACCCGGGCCCTCTGTGCGTGAAGCAAGAGCGCTAGCCACCATGCCATCGGGGCGTGTGTACTCACCTAATTGTACTCACCTAATTGTGGTTGCAGGGGTCAAGACTCAGCTCCTGGCCCCGCCTCTTCGCTGTCTGCTACTGGGTCTCTGCTCTCCCTGCTCCATGAGCTTTATCATACCTTGTCTTAAAACTATGTATGGGTCCTGCCTCCACTATATCTTTCTCTAGACTATTCCACTTCCTGACTACTCTGTGGCTGAAGAAATGCTTCCTAACATCCCTTTGACTCATCTGAGTCTTCAGCTTCCAGTTGTGTCCCCTTGTTTCTGTGTTCCCTCTCTGAAACATCCTGTCACTGTCTACCTTGTCAATTCCCCGCAGTATTTTGTATGTCGTTATCATGTCTCCTCTGACCCTTCTTTCCTCCAGTGTTGTTAGTCCTATTTCCCTCAACCTTTCTTCATAGGACAGACCCCTGAGTTGTGGAACTAACCTTGTCGCAAACCTTTGCACTTTCTCTAGTTTCTTTACATGCTTGACCAGGTGTGGGTTCCAGACTGGTGCTGCATACTCTAGTATGGGCCTGACGTACACGGTGTACAGTGTCTTGAACGATTCCTTGTTAAGGTAACGGAACGCTAATCTTAGGTTTGCCAGTCGCCCATATGCTGCCGCAGTTATCTAGTTGATGTGTGCCTCCGGAAACGTGCTTGGCGTTATACTCACCCCAAGGTCTTTCTCCTTTGCCGAGGTTTGTAGCCTTTGTCCGCCTAGCCTGTACTCTGTCAGCGGTCTTCTTTGCCCTTTTCCGATCTTCATGACTTTGCATTTGGTGGGATTGAATTCGAGAAGCCAGTTGCTAGACCAGGTGTCCAGCATGTCCAGGTCTGTTTGAAGTCCTGCTTGGTCCTCTTCCGATGTGATTCTCCTCATTAATTTCACATCATCTGCGAACAGAGACACTTCTGAGTCTATCCCGTCCGTCACGTCATTCACATATACCAAGAATAACACTGGTCCTAGGACTGACCCCTGCGGTACACCACTCGTCACAGGCGCCCACTGTGATACCTCATCACGCACCATGACCCATTGTTGCCTCCCTGTGAGGTATTCCCTGATCCATTCCAGTGCCCTTCCTGTTATACATGCTTGTTCTTCCAACTTCTTTACTAATCTCATGTGAGGAACTGTGTCGAAGGCCTTCCTGCAGTCCAGGAAAATGCAATCAACCTACCCTTCTCTCTCTTGCCTTACCTCTGTTACTTTATCATAGAACTCTAGGAGATTTGTTACACAGGATTTGCCTTCCCGGAATCCGTGCTGACTGGTGTTTATTATCCTGTTCAGCTCGAGATGCTCCACCATTCTTTTCCTGATGATTTTCTCCAGGACTTTGCATACAGCAGTGACAGCGGTCTATAGTTTAGTGCCTCTTTTCTGTCTCCTTTTTTAAAGATGGGGACTACGTTGGCCTTCTGTGTGTGTGTGTGTGTGTGTGTGTGTGTGTGTGTGTGTGTGTACTCACCTAATTGTACTCACCTAATTGTGGTTGCAGGGGTCGAGACTCAGCTCCTGGCCCCGCCTCTGCGCTGTGTGTGTGTGTGTGTGTGTGTGTGTGTGTGTGTGTGTGTGTGTGTGTGTGTGTGTGTGTGTGTGTGTGTGGGACCTAATTCATGTCTGCATAAATAACTCATTACTATTGTGACCAGATATAAACACGTAACTTGTTCATTACCACTGTAACTTGTTCATTACCACTGTAACTTGTTCATTACCTTTGTAACTTGGTCAGCTATCAAAACTTTGGGGTCCAGTCCCTGGACCCATTATGTACCTCTGTAATCTTTTGACTACCGCCCACACCATGGGTATGAGGTGCATAATAAAGATATTGAACTAGTTATGCTGATGTTTTTACATACCTAACTACGGTAGTGTGTGCCACGATACCTTCATAGGTATTCTGAGACATTTCATACCCCAGACTAACAGTTATCTTATGTATACCTGGAGTGGGTTTCGGGGGTCAGCGCCCCCGCGGCCCGGTCTGAGACCAGGCCTCAGAGGAGGAGGTAAGTTATCCACGTATTATTAAATAGCATCTCACACATGTGATAACGACAACCTTAGACATAAAATAAGAGTGAATATAAAAACTCCAGTAATATGTAGAGAACTTGAGGATTCCAAAATGGATGGTTACAGCCCCTCGCATTGTAACAGGCCTATGATATGGAGGCCTATGAGTCTAATGGACCAAAAAAACGTGACAATTACATCTTTGTAATCTTTATATTTGAGGTAGAGTAACATTTCTTAAATTTATTCCCCGTGACATTAACCATTTAACCTTTTCTGCCTCTGTGGGAAGCTCTGACCAGTCAGCTTTGATCCTGAGAAATGGTCTGGTGGTACCTGGACTTTACCTGGAGAGAGTTCCGGGGGTCAAAGCCCCCGCGGCCCGGTCTGCGACCAGGCCTCATGGTGAATCAGGGCCTGATCAACCAGGCTGTTACTGCTGGCCGCACGCAGTCCAACGTACAAATCACAGCCTGGCTGGTCAGGTACCGACTTTAGGTGCCTGTCTAGTGCCTGCTTGAAGACAGCCAGGAGTCTATTGGTAATCCCTCTTATGTATGCTGGGAGGCAGTTGAACAGTCTTGGGCCCCTGACACTTATTGTGTTGTCCCTCAACGTGCTAGTGGCACCCCTGCTCTTCATTGGGGGGATGTTACATCGCCTGCCGAGTCTTTTGCTGTCATAGGGAGTGACTCTGGTGTGCAAGTTTGGTACTAATCCCTCGAGAATTTTCCAAGTGTATATAACAATGTATCTCTCCCACCTGTCTTCTAGATGTGTAAAAAGATGTTTATGTACAGTTCAGGACATTTATTAATGGAGACGTTGTAAGTTGAAGAGTTGGTAGATATTTCCAGGTGTTTCGTAGCTCGGTCGGCAGCAGCTCACACTCTGAGGCCCGGGAGTTCGAATCTCCGGCACGGCTGGAAAACATTAGGACGTGTTTCCATAAGACACCTGTTGTCCCTGTTTACCCGTCAGTATAAAATGGGTACCTGGGTGTTAGTGGACTGGTGTGGGTGACATCCTGGGACAAAACTGACCTAATTACCTAATTACCCTTTACCAATGATGGCATTGATTTACCTATTTTTAATATTAATGACCCCTTGCCATATATTGATGATTATGATTGTCTTAGGAAAACAGGCCTTCACTTTCTTCATGTCAACGCAAGATCACTTCTTCCAAAACTGCCAGAGATTAGGATTCTAGCTAACAGAACTAGAGCGGCAGTTATATCCATCTGGGAATCCTGGCTGGATGATACGGTGACTGACGACGAGGTCAAAATAGAAGGTTACAATATAAAACGTTTAGATAGGAATAGAAAAGGTGGTGGGGTATGTGCCTACATAAGGAACGACTTAGCCTATAATCCAAGACCTGACTTAAATGACAATAAACTTGAGATTCTATGGTTTGAAGTGTTGCTGCCCAAGACCAAACCCATCTTAGTAGGAACTAGTTATCGCCCTCCCACCCATGACCAGTTCTTAGAGGACTTTTCGAGAGTCTTGTCAGGACTTGATAACAATGACGAGACAGTAATACTGGGAGACTTCAATATCTGTTTTCAACAGCAAAATAACGGGCTATGTAAAATATATAAACAAATTCTGTATTTAAATAGTTACACTCAACTAATTAATACACCAACCCGGATCACACAGTTCTCAGCCACCCTAATTGACCACATACTTTGTAACCGCCCTGAGAACATTAGTCAGTCAGGGTCATTACCACAGGTCTTAGTGATCATTTCATCATTTACTGTACCAGGAAAATCACTAGGGAACGGATAGGCCTACACAGGACAATAAAAGTTAGGTCAACTAGAAACTACAGTAAAGAAACACTGGTAAATATGCTACACAATTGTGACTGGTCAGTGATAACAAGTTGCACGGACGTAAATGATGTCTGGGAAAAATTCAAAACAATGTTCACTGCCATCCTTGATAATATTGCACCAGTTAAAGAGGTTAGGATTAAACGAAGAACTGAACCCTGGATGACTACTGAGATATTAGATAATATGAAATTCAGAGACCAGTTGATAAAAAGATTTAAGGCAAACAGACAGGATATTGCAGCGCTAAATGAATTCCAAAGTGTGAGGGAAAAGAGTGCAGAGGCTCATAAAAGGCGCAAAGGCAAGACACTATTGCTCAAAAATCGAAGAGTACAAGAATAACCCTAGAAAGCTCTGGCAACAACTAAAACAGTTGGGGTATAACCATAAACCCATAGATAGATCTAACATAGTACTAAATGTCGATAACGAGGTATGCCACGAAACAACTAAAGTGGCAAATTGTTTTAATTCATACTACACAACTGTCGCATCAACACTAGTAAGTAAGCTACCAGCTGCATCAAATATCTTTAACACAGACTCTGATAAGTTTAAAACATACTAAACCAATACCAATAAAGGGTAACTCCAAACAGTTGTCAACTAGTAAGTGTATATCATGACTTCGTGCAAAAAAAAATGAACAGGTTAAATCCAACTAAGAGCACCGGCCCAGATAACATCCCGTCTAAGTTCCTAAAAGATGGTGCCTCTGAACTGGCAATCCCCATTGCTCACATAATAAACTTGTCCATCACCACTAATACAGTGCCAGAGGGGTTCAAGGAGGCCAGAGTTACTCCTATCTTCAAGAAAAATAGTAGATCTGATGTCAGCAACTATAGGCCTGTTAGTATACTCAGTGTAATATCCAAAATTCTAGAGAGGGCGGTGTACTGTCAAGTAGTTAAGTATCTTAGTGACAACAACATTCTTCATAGTTACCAATCAGGCTTCAGGAGCTCTTACTCAACCGACACCTCCCTAATTAATCTGATGGATTACATGAGAACTGAAATGTCGATAAGGAACCTCATAGGAATGGTAACTTTAGACTTTCAAAAGGCCTTCGATACTGTCAACCACAATGTATTATGTAAGAAACTTCAAGCTATCGGCATAGGTTCCACAGACTGGTTTAAGTCCTATCTTAACAATAGGAAACAAATTGTCAAAATCAACAAAACAGAATCAGAACCACTGCCGATAGCATGTGGAGTTCCCCAAGGTAGTATTCTGGGTCCCTTATTATTCCTGTGTTATGTGAATGACATGCCCATCAGTGTCAAGTGCAAACTCCTACTGTATGCGGATGACAGTGCTCTGTTAGTGTCAGGTAAAGACCCACAAGATATAGCTAATGTATTAACACTGGAACTGGAGTCCTGAAGCAAATGGTTAGTAGACAACAAACTATCGTTACATCTAGGGAAAACAGAAGCCATACTCTTTGGCACGAAATATAAACTGAGAAGGGTAAATAATTGTAATGTCCGGTGTAATGGGGAATCCATCACTTCAGTTTCCTCAGTAAAATATCTGGGAATCCCTTTGACCCATGCATGTCAGGAGAATTGATAGGGAACAGTCTAGTAAAGAAAGCGAATGCCAGACGGAAGTTCCACTACAGACAAGCACAGTGTCTACCTACTGAGGCTCGCAGGACACTATGTCTAGCTCTTATACAATGTCATATGGACTACGCTTGCTCTTCATGGTACTCTGCCTTGACATAAAACTGAAAGATAAACTGCAAATCATCCAGAACAAAATGGTAAGATTCATCCTGGACCTGGGACCAAGAGAGCATGTAGGCCAGGATGAATTACAACAATTGGATATGCTGAATATTGAAGACAGAGTAAAACAACTTAAATTGAATCAGGTTTATAAAATTGCTCACAAACAGTGTCCAGAATATCTTGCTGCCAATTTTGTCAAGGCTGGGAACCAAAGCAGTCATAGTACTAGGGGAGAGAGCACAACTTTGTAGTTCCCACAGTCAGTGGCCAGGCTTCAAACACCTTTATTGTACAGCAATAAAGGATGGAACAGACTGTCTGCACATGTCAAAGCCAGTCATAGCATGAGCCAGTTCAAGAAGAGAACCAAAAGGTATCTAATGAATGTAGCGACAGAAAGGTACCTAATGAATGTAGCGACAGAAAGGGAGGAGAATGTTTTTTTATTTTTTAGCTAACATACCTGGAGTATACCTGGAGAGAGTTCCAGGGTCAACGCCCCTGCGGCCCGGTCTGTGACCAGGCCTCATGTTGGATCAGAGCCTGATCAACCAGGCTGTTACTGCTAGCCGCACGCAGTCCAACGTACGAACCACAGCCTGGCTGGTCAGGTACCGACTTTAGGTGCCTGTCCAGTGCCTGCTTGAAGACAGCCAGGGGTTTGTTGGTAATCCCCCTGATGTATGCTGGGAGGTAGTTGAACAGTCTTGGGCCCCTGACACTTATTGTGTTGTCTCCCCAACGTGCTAGTGGCACCCCTGCTTTTCATTGGGGGGATGTTACATCGTCTGCCGAGTCTTTTGCTTTCGTAGGGAGTGACTCTCGTGTGCAAGTTTGGTACTAATCCCTCGAGAATTTTCCACGTGTATATAATAATGTATCTCTCCCGCCTGTGTTCTAGGGAGTACAGTAATTGAGGTGGTTTATCGAAGTTATGCGTGCCGTGAAGGTTCTCTGCACATTTTCTAGGTCAGCAATTTCACCTGCCTTGAAAGGTGCAGTTAGTGTGCAGAAATATTTCAGCCTAGATAGAACAAGCGACCTGAAAAGTGTCAACATGGGCTTGGCATCCCTTGATTTGAAGGTTTTCATTTTTCTAGCAGATGTGGTTGCTACGGTGTTATGGTCCTTGAAGGTGAGATCCTCTGACATGATGACTCCCAGGTCTTTGACATTAGTTTTTCGCTCTATTGTGTGGTTGGAATTATTTTGTATTCCGATGAGATTTTAATTTCCTCACGTTTTCCGTATCTGAGTAATTGAAATTTCTCATCATTGAACTTCATATTGTTTTCTGCAGCCCATTTAAAGATTTGGTTTATGTCTGCTTGGAGTCTTGCAGTGTCTTCAACGGTGGACACTGTCATAGATTCGGGTGTCATCTGCAAAGGAAGACACGGCACTGTGGCTTATATCCCTGTCTATGTCAGATATGAGGATGAGGAACAGGATGGGAGCGAGTACTGTGCCTTGTGGAACAAAGCTTTTCCCATTAGCTGCCTCAGACTTTACTCTGTTGACTACTACTCTTTGTGTTCTACTTGTTAGGAAATTATAGATCCATCTACCAACTTTTCCTAATATTCCTTTATCACGCATTTTGTGTGCTATTACACCATGGTCACACAGTTAAAGTAAAAGTTAAATGGGACAAAAAGAAAATGGCAACAGCAAGTAAGAGAGAGGTAAAAGTGTATAAACTAAGGAAGGAGGAAGTTAAGGTGAGATATAAGCAACTATTGGCAGAAAGGTGGGCTAGTGCAAGTATGAGTAGTGGGGGGGTTGAAGAGAGTTGGGATAGATTTAAAAATGCAGTATTAGAATGTGGGGCAGAAGTTTGTGGCTATAGGAGGGTGGGTGCAGGAGGAAAGAGGAGTGAGGGGGGAATGAAGAAGTAAAGGGTGTGATAAAAGAGAAAAAGGTATTATGAGAGGTTTTTACAAAACAGAAGTGTTAATAGAAGACAGAGTATATGGAGAGTAAAAAAAAGGAGAGAGTTGTGAGAGAGTGCAAAAGAAGAGCAGATGAAAGAATGGGAGAGGCTCTTCAAGAAATTTTGCTGAAAACAAGAAAATTTTTGGAGTGAGATAAACAGGTAGAAAGCCTAGGGAACGAATGGATTTGTCAGTTAAAACAGAGTAGGGAGTTAGTAGATGGGGAGCTGGAGGTATTGGGTAGATGGCAGGAATATTTTGAGGAATTTTTAAATGTCGATGAAAAAAGGGAGGCGGTAATTTCATGTAGCCAGGAGGTACAACATCGTTTAGGAGTGAAGAAGAGCAGGATGTGAGTGTGGGGAGGTGCGTGTGGCATTACGTAGAAGAAAGGGGGTAAAGCAGCTAGAACTGACGGGATCATGACAGAAATGTTAAAAGCAGGGGAGGATATAGTGCTGGAGTGGTTGGTATTTTTGTTTAATAAATGTATGAAAGAGGGAAGGTACCTAGGGATTGGCAGAGAGCATGTATAGTTCCTTTATATAAGGAAGGGGATAAAAGAGAGGTAAAAATTATAGGGGAATAAGTTTATTGATATACCAGGTAAAGTGTATTGCAGAGTTATTATTGAAAGAATTAGAGGTTAGACAGAGAGTAGGATTGCAGATGAGCAAGGAGGCTTTAGAGTGGAGGGGATGTGTAGATCAAGTGTTTACAGTGATGCATATATGTGAACAGTATTTAGATAAAGGTAGAAGTTTTCATTGCATTTATGGATTTAGAAAAGGTATGATAGAGTGGATAGGGGAGCAATGTGGCAAATGTTGCAAGTGTATGGAATAGGTAGTAAGTTACTGAAGGCTTCAAAGAGTTTCTATGAGGATAGTGAGGCTCAGGTTAGGGTGTAGGAGAGAGGGAATTATTCCGGTAAAAGTAGGTCTTAGACAGGATGTGTGTCACCATGGTTGTTTAATATATTTATAGATGGGGTTGTAAAAGAAGTAAATGCTAGGGTGTTGGGGAGAGGGGTGGGATTAAATTGTGGAGAATTAAAGGCAAATGGGAGTTGACACAGTTACTTTTTGCTGATGATACTGTGCTTATGGGAGATTCTAAAGAAAGTTGCAAAGGTTAGTGGACGAGTTTGGAAGAGTTGTAAAGGTAGAAAGTTGAAAGTGAACAGATAAGAGTAAGGTGATGAGGGTATCAAACATTTAATAATTGGGTATCACATTGGAGAGGGATTATGGAAGAAGTAAATGTTTTCAGATATTTGGGAGTTGATGTGTCAGCGATTGGTTTATGAAGAATAAGGTTAACCATAGAATTGATGAAGGAAAAAAAGGTGAGTGGTGCGTTGAGGTATCAGTGGAGACAAAAAAACGTTATCCATGGAGGCAAAAAAGGGAATGTACGAAAGTATAGTGGTACCAACACTCTTATATGGTGTGAAGCTGGGTTGTAAATGCTGCAGCGAGGAGGAGGCTGGAGGCAGTGGAGATGTCCTGTCTAAGGGCAATGTGTGAAAATATTATGCAGAAAATTCGGAATGTGGAAATTAGGAGAAGGTGTGGAGTTACTAAAAGTATTTGTCGAGGGCTGAAGAGGGGTTGTTGAGGTGGTTTGGTCATTTAGAGAGAATGGGTCAAAGTAGAATGACTTGTAGAGCGTAGAGGACAGAGGATGTCCTCTACCAAGGCTTTAGAAGCGAGTCTAAAGAAATGTCCCTAGGTAACCACAGGGAGGAGTTCTCAGTCCCATGCTATTTAATATTCTGATTAATGCCCTCCTAAATGCTCTTCCTGCCTCACCTAAATATACTATAAGCCATGCTGATGACATCATGATCCATACAACAGGGCATAAAAGATGAGTTCCGTTCTTAATGAAGTTCAAGCATTGTAATCGACTAGGCCTCATAATATCTTCCTAAAACAAAATTATTAACAAGCAAACGACATCCCCACCCATCTTTTGCAGGGTGAAAACATTAGCTACGTTAAAACTTACAGATATCTTGGTGTAGATGTACCCTTTACCAAATCTACTATACACAACTAAATAAAAAAAAGCAAAGATAGACTAAATGCTCTTAAAGCTGTTTGGATACAACCCCAATATGTGCTAATGTGAGAATCAGAGAATGATGTACATAGCCTATATTAGGTCCTTAATTGATTTGCTGCTCCCATGTTGATATTAGCTCGAGAAAGTTCTCTCCGACCCTTGGAGTTAATGCAAAATGAAGCTCTCAGAATTATTCTTGGCTGTCCCAAATCTACAAAGGTTCTTAATATGAGGAAGGAGCTTGGTATTACTAGTATCAGTGATAGGATTATTGAGATTAACACTGTACTTGGTATTAGATTGTTAAGAAATGAACCAGACACTGTCACAATGAATCTTACTAAATGTCTAGAAGTAAATACTCACAGATCTAAATGGATTGTGAAAACATGCAATTACATTAAGTTTTACAACCTGCATGAATTGTATCACTGTAGGCAACAAGAGCATTTCACCCTCCATGGAAGATGTGTTCATTTAATATCACATACCTGCAAGTCCCTCCCAAGAAGCTCATTGCTAGTAATCCCTTCCTTAAATCACTTGTTAAAGCAACTGCTCAAGAAGAAATTTATCGCCTAGCTGGTAGTAATAAGTTATCTCAAGTATATACACTGATGGATCTAAACAGGAGTCTTCTGGCAGGGCTGCATCTGCTCTGGTTGCCACCTCCCTAGTTAAGAACAAAAAATTTTTTTTGAACTAGGATAAGAATTAACAACTGGGCGTCTACACTGCAAACTGAATTGTTTGCAATCCTATGGCACTAAAGCAACTTATGACACTGAGTTGACTCATCATTATTACTGATTCTATGTCATCATTGAAGGCTTTGACCTCTATAAGACTCAACAGCATGCTCATTGGAAGGGTATAGATACTCAAAAATCCCGGGGCAAAGGAATTAAAGTACATTTTCTATGGATTCCGTCACAATTATTATCCTTCATGATAAAGTTGATATGTTAACAAGAAAGCACCCAAAGGAGAATGTAGAATATAACTTTGGTATATCTGTGTCTAGCATTAGGAATAATATTAGGAGAGAAATAAATAATGAAAATGATAGCTATAGGAATGCAGTTAGAAGCCTGAGTAGATCTATAACCCACTATGATAACATGAATGTAGATAAGTATGTTTATGGAGCAACTTGCAATGTGAACAGACTGACTGATGTTGTAGTGGCCAGGCTTAGGTTTGGCTACAAGTACAGACTGATGTTGTAGTGGCCAGGCTTCGGCTTGGCTACAAGTACTGACTGATGTTGTAGTGGCCAGGCTTAGGCTTGGCTACAAGTACTGACTGATGTTGTAGTGGCCAGGCTTAGGCTTGGCTACAAGTACTTCTGGCAGTTTGGGAGACACAGATGATGATCAAACTAAATGCAAATTATGTGATCAGGCATATGGTCACTATCTTGAACACTATGTGCTGAATTGTCCACTTATTGAGGAATATAAAGATAGACAGTATAATAACCTATGTGACATGTCAAGATATCTTATTAGTGAAGGTAGGATACCACTTTTTCTAAGCAAATTTCCTAAATTTGCTTGTAACAGATAAGTGAACTGTAGATATAAATCCAAATCTAATTTCCATGAACGTGCCTATCTGTGCTCATGATAATGCAAGCACAGATGGGCATGTTTGTGGAGCAACTTGCAATGTGAACAGACTGACTGATGTTGTAGTGGCCAGGCTTAGGCTTGGCTACAAGTACTGACTGATGTTGTAGTGGCCAGGCTTAGGCTTGGCTACAGGTACTTCTGACAATTTGGGAGACACAGATGATGATCAAACTAAATGCAAATTATGTGATCAGGCATATGGTCACTGTCTTGAACACTATGTGCTTAATTGTGCACTTATTGAGGAATATAGAGATAGACAATATAATAACCTATGTGACATGTCAAGATATCTTATTCATGAAATAAGATACCTGCTTGTAACAAGATAATTGAAATGTAGATATGAACCCAAATGTACAATTGTTAACCCTTTGGGGCCTAGTGCCTAGGCCTTTTGTGTATCCATATGCTCTTGCGGTACCGTCCACAGGATGGATATGGGAGCACAATAAACTAGCGACTTCGGTGGCAAAATCTAAAAAATCTAATCTATATATATATATATATATATATATATATATATATATATATATATATATATATATATATATATATATATATATATATATATATATATATATATAATCATGTATAGAAGATGGGATGGCAGTTAAAGCAGAATATTTAGACAGAATCAAAGAAGAAAATCTTTATTTTTTTTCCCATGAGGCCTTCTCATTCATTTTTCCAGGTCCCCATACCTGAACCTAGAGAAGGAGGTAAGATTTTGTTGGGATTTGTATCCCGGAGGGTTAGCCACCCAGGATAACCCCGGGTAGGGAGGGTTAGCCACCCAGGATAATCCGGGGTAGGGAGGGTTAGCCACCCAGGATAACCCAAGAAAGTCAGTGCGTCATCGAGGACTGTCTGTCTTATTTCCATTGTGGCCCTTCAATCTTATCCCCCAGGATGCCACCCATACCAGTCAACTAACACCCAGGTACCTACTTACTGCTAGGTAAACAGTGACAGCAAGTGTAAGGTGACTAACACTGGGCACCTGCTACTCGTGTTAATAATAATATAATATATTTATTTACTACAAGTACAAGGTATACAGGCCTAGCTGACATCAATGACATACTACTATATAGAAAGTCCCTTGTTATGCAGAGCATTTCGGGCAAATTAGGTCCTTGTCCCAGGATGCGACCCACACCAGTCGACAAACTCCCAGGTACCCATTTTACTGATGGGTGAACATAGACAACCGGTGTAAAGAAACACGCCCAATGTTTCTACCCGAGCTGGGAATCGAACGCAGACCCTCGCCGTGTGAAGCGAGAGCTTTAGCGATCAGGCCACGGGGCACTGTTCATCAAT
Organism: Cherax destructor; assembly: GCA_009830355.1. Classification (NCBI taxonomy): domain Eukaryota; kingdom Metazoa; phylum Arthropoda; class Malacostraca; order Decapoda; family Parastacidae; genus Cherax; species Cherax destructor. Next base: position 53,320 of record WNWK01010308.1, on the reverse strand, counting down.
AACTGCAAGAAGCCCCTGTCGCGTGCCTTCAACATTCTATGGAGAGGGAGCATGGACACAGGGGTCATCCCACACACACTAAAAACAACAGACATAGCCCCACTCCACATGTGGCAGCAAAGCAATAGCAAAGAACTACAGACCGATAGCACTAACGACCCACATCAAAAATAAATCTTTAAAAGGGTTATAAGAAGCAAGATCGCCACCCTCTTAGATACCCATCAGTTACACAACCCAGGGTCTGATGCTTCACTGCCACAAATACACCTGTGTTCGGCGAGAATAGGGGCGGCAAGTCGAAGGGCAACACCAATGCGGATGGTCTGTGGGTCGAGGCGTGTGCCAAGGCTGGAGTTGGGTACAGCCAAAAGAAAGTCCCCTGCATGAGTAGCTCTCACTGCAAGGAGGCAGGCTCTATCCTTCCCTGACACACTCTGAAGCATTGCTGAGGCTATATTCTCTACTATTGGGCCATCCCAGTGCGACTGTTTGTAGTTGTTGGGGGAAGCAGGCCTGGTTTCAGAGCCTGTTAGATTATCTCAGATCCTGGCTCCATCAACGAACTTTTGGTCATGGATTCCAATCGTGTCCCTAAGATGTTCAGGGAGAATTGCTGCTACAAGCCCTCTGGATGCAATGCATGAAGACAGGAAAGCAGGTAGAGCAATCTGAGATGACTTGCGGACACCAATGCCTCCTAGTCTGACTGGGAGTGTAGCTTGGTCCCACTGCCCATCTTCTAGAGTAAGGTTAAGTACTTTAGTAAAGATCTGCCTCAGGATACTGTCATACCATATGAAGGAGCACATCTTTGGAAATATGTCAACCTGGGCAGACTCAAGCATTTTGTGAGAAGGTATAAGGCATCATGGGTGTCAAGATTGCCTATTCGTTGTTCCATTCTCCTCAATTCTTCCAGTTTCTTCCTGAGAATTGTGTCAATGGCATCGCTTCCCAGAGGTGCTCCAAGCAAGACACTATTAGTAGGGGCAATGACTGTTGCTCCTGGTAGTTTTGATATCACTGCATCTATCACTTGTTGATTGACTGAGATGATTTCGCATTTAGATGAATTCAGGATAAGACCCATTTCCTGTCCCCGTGACATCACCTGTGTAAGATCATCTAGAAGGGACTAATTTGTACCTGCTAGTGTGCCATCATCCAGGAACCAGATGTTTAGCTCACTGGTCAGTCTGACTGTGATTTCCCTAACTGCTATACAGAAGAGAAATAGTGCGAGAGGGTCCCCTTGCTGGACACCCTCTGATGATGTGATTTCATGCTCTCCAAACAGGAGCATTGATTCCTTGCTATATCCAGCTGAAACAAAATATAGTTTTCTACGCAAAATAATGCAGATTGAATGCACAGCTTCTCGTCCGATGAGTGACGTTAAGCGGTGTGAGGTTTGGTTAGTACTTGGATGGGTGACTGCTTGGGAACGCCAGATGCTGCTGGTATTCATTTTTTCAAGGACTTCAATAGAGATCATGGACCCCAGTGGAAAGTAAGGACCCCACTGGAAAGCAAGGACTCCCTGGAAAACAAGGACCCCCACTGGAAAGCAAGGACCCCCTTGGAAAGCAAGGACCCCCTAGAAAGCAAGAACCCCCCTGGAAAGCAAGGACCTCTACTGGAAAGCATGGACCCCCACTGGAAAGCAAGGACCCAATGAAAAGCAAGGACCCAATAAAAAGCAAGGACCCAATAAAAAGCAAGGACCCAAAAAGCAAGGACCCTAATAGAAATAAAGAACCCTAAGGGAAATCAAGTATTCCAATGGAAAGCAAGGGTCCCTGTAGAAATAAAGGGCCCCAATAGAAATAAAGAACCCCAATGGAATTAAAGGACCTCAATGGAAAGTAAGGATGCTAATGTAAATCAAGGATCCCGATGGAAAGGATGGACCTCTAAAGAAATCAAGAACCCCAATTTAAATCAAAGACCCCAGTGGAAATCAAGGACCCAATGGAAATAAGTCACTTCTCTGACCCTTTTGTCATCCTAGAAAATTTCCACACATGTTCCTAGATATGATAATTACAGTCAACTAAATTCAGAGGATATTATTTTAGTGTTGTAGTGCCTGGAGGGCAGCCATTGGCTGAGAATGGACCAATGAGGGTTAAGAGTGTTGACCAGCTGTTTGTGTTGATCACTTGTGTTGTTTACATCAGCTGGTGATCCTCTCACTTGTTAACTAGTGGTTATTACACCACTTTGTGGCCTCTAATGACCAGTGTTGGCGCTCGTTACTGCCTCTGCTGGTACACTGGAGGACACCTGAGCTCCTCTGTGTTATAAACTAGTGTTTATTGCAGCTTTTGTTGCCTCTAATGACTCGTTGCCTCTACTAGTTCACTCGTTACTTCCTCTAGTGATTATCTGCCTTATATACAAGTGTTTATTATACATTTATTTTTGTTTAATAATTAGTTCCTCACTCGTTAAATCCTCTAGGTTCTTGTTTTTTATAAACAAGTGTTTTATTGCAGCTTTTGTTGCCTCTAATGACCAGTCTTCACTCGTTGCCTCTACTAGTCATTCACTAGTTACTTCCTCTAGTGATTCTTTATTTGCTTTATATACAAATGTGTCTTATACATTTTTTAGTTTAATGACCAGTTTCTCAGTCGTTACTTCCTCTAGTGCTTTTATTCAGCATTTATTATACACTTTGTTGCCTCTAATGACCATCATTCACTCGTTACTCCCTCTAGTTATTCACTCGTTACTCCCTCTAGTTATTCACTAGTTACTCCCTCTAGTTATTCACTCGTTACTCTAGTTATTCCCTCATTACTTCCTCTAGTTATTCAATCGTTACATCGTCTAGTTATTCACTCGTTACTCCCTCTAGTTAGTCACTCGTTACTCCCTCTAGTTATTCACTCGTTACTCCCTCTAGTTATTCACTAGTTACTCCCTCTAGTTATTCACTCGTTACTCTAGTTATTCCCTCATTACTTCCTCTAGTTATTCAATTGTTACTTTGTCTAGTTATTCACTCGTTACTCCCTCTAGTTAGTCACTCGTTACTCCCTCTAGTTAGTCACTCGTTACTCCCTCTAGTTATTCACTCGTTACTCCCTCTAGTTATTCACTCGTTACTCCCTTTAGTTATTCCCTCATTACTTCCTCTAGTTATTCAATCGCTACTTCGTCTAGTTATTCACTCGTTACTCCCTCTAGTTATTCACTCGTTACTCCCTCTAGTTATTCACTCGTTACTCCCTCTAGTTATTCACTCGTTACTCCCTCTAGTTATTCACTCATTACTTCCTCTAGTTATTCAATCGTTACTTCTTCTCTTGATTCTCTGCATTATAAACAAGTGTTTCTTATACATTTTTGTTTCTTTAATGACCAGTTCCTCAATCGTTAAATTCTCTAGTCTCTTGTTTCTTATAAACAAGCGTTTATTATCCATTTTGTTGCCTCTAATGACCATCATTCACTCGTTACTTCCTCTAGTTATTCACTCGTTACTTAATTTAGTTATTCACTCGTTACGTCCTCTAGTGTTACCTTGTACTTAACACTTCATCGTACTTGTCAGTCATTAACCTACATTATACAGTTAATTGTGAAAGTTTATAGAAATTTAAATGTCGTGTGTAACTAATTATGATGTGAATGAAAATGATGTAAGATGTGAATGAAAGTGATGTAAGATGTGAATGTTAAGTTTAACTGTCATTACTAGTTTAAGTTGTATGTATAATAGGGTCGTTTATGTTTTACTGGGGTAAAAAATGATTGTCTAGACATTTCTGTCCCTTTAAGGGGATGAGGTTGGGGAAGAAGGTTGCCTTGGTGCCATTGAAGGGCTCTTGATTCATGGAATCAGAGCCATCCTCCATTTCCTTTAATCGAACATGATGAATTTGCATTTCCAAGGCATCGCGTGACTCAGAAATTTGGCCGGTGTTCTTGGGCTGCCCAAACACAAGCAGAGACTGTATCATGTTACCAGATATTTAGTGTCAGTATATTTTTTGTTTAATAGTGATAAAATACAGGAAGACCTCGACTTACAAACACCTTGAGAATCTTTTGTATTGTGTATATCATTATTATACACAATACAGACGGTCCCCAATGTGTTCATGAGTTCAAGACTCCCTGTATTACGAATATTATATACAATTCATGAGGTCTCCAGTGTGTTTGTAAGTCAAGGACTTACTGTACTCATTTTTATAACCTTACCTATAAATCGGTCACTACCTGACTGCTCTATCAATAGCCTTTAACACGCTTTGCTATCCACCTACCAGTTAAATATGCACTTCCTATATATTACCACTGACCCATGTTATATGGCTTAACTTGGTTATTATTGCCATGCCCACTATTAGGGCACATGTAGGTTCACACAGATTGATGGAGAGTGAATAGTTGATAGCAGTTTTGCCTGTGTAAATGTTCTGCGTTATTGTACAGTACAGGTACTTCTTGACTTACGATAGTTCGACTTACAATATTTCGGCTATGATGGTCTAAAAGCAATTACTTTGGAGATGAAACTTAAGATAATTACCCAGCATGAAAGCAGCAAATCCATAAGTTGTCTTCATTTATTTACTTTTCATTACTGGTATTTACAGTACCGTATTTTGCGGCTTATTAGACGCATTTTTTTTACATAAAATGTCTCCAAAAACAAGCCTCCGTCCTATAAACTGAAGGTCAGTGACGGGAGCTATAAGTTTGGGGTGTGGGATGGGCTGTAGCTCTCCCAGTTACGTCCGATGCCGAGCCATTGAAACTAAAACAAGTCTTATGAGCCGCGTCTTATAAGCCGCGAAATACGGTAATTATTTGTTTATTTACTTATTCAGTGACAGTAGTTATTTATTTACTTATTTAGCATATATTCATATTCAACTTATGATATTTTTGACTTAGGATGAGTTCGTCAGAACATAACCCCATTGTAAGTCAAGGAGCACCTGTATATGGATAGAGTGGGTTGCAGTACCACTGTGACACATCCACACACTAAGGCTCCAAGATATGAATTAAGCTGAACTGAACTGACCTTTGGGTGCTGATGCCCAACAGCCATATGACTCACACATAGCATCTATCTGTAAAGGTAAATATGAGACAGTTACAAACGGACTATATTTTATTATTTTATTAACACATCTGCCGTTTCCCACCAAGGTAGGGTGGGCGAAAAAGAAAAACTTTCACCATCATTCACTCTATCACTGTCTTGCCAGAGGTGCGCTTGCACTACAGTTATAAAACTGCAACATTAACACCCCTCCTTCAGATTGCAGGCACTGTACTTCCCATCTCCAGGACTCAAGTCCGGCCTGCTGGTTTCCTTGAATCCCTTCATAAATATTACCCTGCTCACACTCCAACAGCACGTCAAGTCCCAAAAACCATTTGTCTCCATTCGCTCCTATCTAACATGCTCACGCATGCTTGCTGGAAGTCCAAGCCCCTTGCACACAAAACCTCCTTTACCCCCTCCCTCCAACCTTTCCTAGGCTGACCTCTACCCCGCCTTCCTTCCACTACAGATTTATACACTCTGGAAGTCATTCTATTTTGTTCCATCCTCTCTACATGTCCAAACCACCTCAACAACCCTTCCTCAGCCCTCTGGATAATTTCAAACTAATAAATTCTCTGCATTATATTCACACCACACATTGCCCTCACACACGACATGTCCACTGCCTCCAGCCTTCTCCTTGTTACAACATTCACCACCCATGCTTCGCACCCATATAAGAACGTTGGTATAACTATATTCTCATACATTTCCCTCTTTGCTTCCATGTACAAAGTTCTTTGTCTCTACAGACTCCCCAGTGCACCACTCACCTTTTTCCCCTTGTCAATTCTATGATTCACCTCATCTTTCATAGACCCATCTGCTGACACGTATGTCCACTCCTAAATATCTGAATACATTCACCTCCTCCATACTCTCTACCTTCAATCTGATATCCAATCTTTTGTTACCTAATTTTTTTGTTATCCTCATCAAATTACTCTTTCCTATATTCACTTTTAATTTTCTTCTTTTACATACCCTACCAAACTCATCCACCAACCTCTGCAACTTCTCTTCAGAATCTCCCAAAAGCACAGTGTCATCAGCAAAGAGCAACTGTGACAACTCCCACTTTGTGTTAGATTCTTTTTCTTTTAACCCCAAACCTCTTGCCAACACCCGAACATTCACTTCTCTTACAACCCCATCTATAAATATACAGTGGACCCCCGAGTAACGAGCAAAATTCATTCCAGAAGCCTGCTCAAGTGCCATTACCGAACGAATTTACTCCCTTAAGAAATAATGTCACGTAGGTTAGTCCATTTCAGACCCCCAAAAATACACTTACAAAAGCACTTACAATATTATACCTACATAATTGTACGATTTCCGGGTGCTCGTTACTCGGGGGTCCACTGTATTGAACAGTCATGGTGACATCAAACATCCCTGTCTAAGGCCTACTTTTACTGGGAAATAATCTCCCTCTCTCCTACATACTCTAACCTGAGCCTCACTATCCTCGTAAAAACTCTTCACCACTTTCAATAACCTACCTCCTATTCCATACATTTGCAACATCTGCCACATTGCCCCCCTATCCATCCTGTCATACGCCTTTTCCAAATCCATAAATGCCACAAAAACCTCTACCCTTATCCAAATACTGTTCACCTATATGATTCACAACAAACACTTGGTCTACACACCCCCTACCTTTCCTAAAGCCTCCTGGTTCATCTGCTATCCTTCTCTTTGTCTTACTCTTAATTCTTTCAATAATAACTCTACCATACACTTTACCAGGTATACTCAATATACATACTACTTATTCCCTTATAATTTTTGCACTCACTTTTGTCCCCTTTGCCTTTATACAAAGGAACTATGCATGCTCTCTGCCAGTCCCTAGGTACCTTACCCTCTTTCATACATTTATTAAATAAAAGTGCCAACCACTCCAGAACTATATCCCCACCTGCTTTTAACATTTCTATCTTTATCCCATCAATCCCAGCTGCTTCACCCCCTTTCATTCTACCCACTGCCTCACGAACTTCCCCCACACTCACAACTGGTTCTTCCTCACTCCTACAGGATGTTATTCCTCCTTGCCCGATACACAAACTCACAGCTTCCCTATCTTCATCAACATTTAGCAATTCCTCAAAAAATTCTCTCCATCTTCCTGATACCTCTAACTCTCCATTTAATAGCTCTCCTCTCCTACTTTTAACTGTCAAATCCATTCATTCCCTAGACTTCCTTAACTTATTAATCTCACTCCAAAACTTTTTCTTATTTTCAACAAAATTTGTTGATAACATCTCACCCACTCTCTCATTTGCTCTCTTTTTATATTGCTTCACCACTCTCTTAACCTCTCTTTTTCTCTCCATATACTCCTCCCTCCTTGCATCACTTCTACTTTGTAAAAACCTCTCATGCTAACTTTTTCTCTTTACATCATCATTCCACCATGGACTATACACATACCAATACAACATGATTCGTCCTAATAATGGTAGAATTACTGACAATATATTAGGTAAAGGGACACAGATGCAACTACGTAATGTGACATTTTATTGTGGCAATGTTTCAATCTCTCCATGGGGAAGTGGAACAGAATTCTTCCCCCGTAGGCCATGCGTGTCGTAAGAGGCGACTAAAATGCCGGGAGCAAGGGGCTAGTAACCCCTTCTCCTGTATATATTACTAAATGTAAAAGGAGAAACTTTCGTTTTTCCTTTTGGGCCACCCCGCTTCAGTGGGAAACGGCCGACATGTTGAAAGAAAGAAAAGTTTCAATCTCCAGGAGCTTTGTCATGCCGTTACAGCTTGACAAAACTCCTGGAGAGCAGAACCTTGTCACAAAATGTCACATTGGTTGCACATATCTGTTTACCACGGGATTCATACTACAGTGGACCCCCGAGTTTCGTAAACCCCGGAAATCGTACATTTATGTAAGTATAATATTGTAAGTGCTTGTGGAAAAGTATTTTTGGGGGTCTGAAATAGACTAACCTACGTGACATTTTTCCTTAAGGGAGTAAATTCGTTCGGTAATGGCACTTGAGCAGACTTCAGGAGTGAAGTTTTTACGAAACTCGGGGGTCCACTGTACTGCTAGCCTGGCTCCGCTACAGCTGGGTGACCTCACACAGCAAAAACAGTGCTAAGTGTAGATACACAGGGAGCATAGACTACAACTCAAATTCAGTACAAAGCAAGTTACACAATGCAACTTATAACACCGAGTTGTGTAATTCTAAAGTTTTCACACATACAGAATTGACAATGTTAAGTCATTCTACGAATTCTGGATGAAAATATATACAAAGGAAAAATTAAGAGAAGGTATCCTGCCTCACACATAGGCTACAATCTATCTGAATCCAGAATCCTTGAATCGAACCTGAATGCCTTTCATTTCCACAGGGATTGTGTGACCCCTATGGGTTTAGTGCTTCCCCCATGAATGTAATAGGAATGTAATAATAATATGTAATAATAATAACTTTAAGGAAGGCCAGTCACCATCTGTTCACCATTTGTTAAATTTTCTGTGTGTCGAGATTCAGTGATTTTTCCATTGCAGTTTGTTATAACTTGTTGACATGGTAGTTGGGTGATTTTTGTTTAATGCCCTGTACAAATGAAGTGCATATTCCTTTGAAGAAGCAGTATATCGGATGGTGGAATTCTACATAACATGCTGTTTATTTTCCTGAAAATCAGCAGTTTATATGGAATTGTGTTATGGGGACCAAGAAACATGTGGCAAACACAAAGTTACATTCTTGAGTCCTCCAAAAAAAGCCAAAGTTTATGTAAATCAACTTAGTAATAGTTTTGCCTTGACATGCATAGAGAAGGTTGGTGTGGCCCTCCTGGGCCATCATAGATGGCTGTGGTTCTTGGACTGAGGTGGATAGTTATGGTTCTCGAGCTGAGGTGAATTGCTATGGTTATCGTGTTGATTTTAATATAGAGTTGTCAGTAGATGATGACTGTACTGGAGTTCTCAAGTATTCTGTAATGCATCTCTGGTTTGTTTTACCCAGCAGTAATTGATACAGCTGACTATAAGGCATTATCACCTGCCTCAGAACCTGCTTCACAGCAGTGCTTCTAAATGTCTCTGGGTCCGATTGAGTAAAAAGAAAAAAAGTCTGCAGTTTTACCAGTACTCATGTATCACTTGGAGTATTAATTGTTAAGATATAGTTCCTCCTCATCCTCTTCTGTTACCTGCCTCACTTTTAACTGAGAATTGACTTCCTCCAACATTTTTTTTTTTTTTTGATGTTCATTGTCTTGTAACATATCTTAAAACTCTCACTTGTTACTGCCCTTGCAATATTCACAATTTCCTGGACTTGGCTCTATTGAGGGAAAACCTGTGAAATTATTCACCATAGTAGGCCTCTTCCCCAGCTTCCAATTATTGAGTGGAGAAATTCATTGATTACATCTTCAAAGTTAAATTTACTCCAGAACACTGGCACTCCACTGTCTGGGTCATCAGCCATTGCTACGATAAGTTTCTGCACTTCCCTGCATGTGTAGTGGTACTGAATCTCTTAATCGCTCTTTGGTCCAATGGAGGTACCAAACATGTCGTATTTAGTGATAAAAACAGAACCTAAACATTTGGGTACAGAGACTCCAAGTTTTGAGGATGGCTATGGGAAAAAAGCTTTTTATATAAAATATTAAGAATAAAAGGTCACAATATCATGACTGGAACAATAAACAAATAACCCTCACATAGGAGAAAGAAACTCATGACTATTAACTAGTTAATAGTACAAGTCGGACTGAAACATTGTCGTAAGTTTCTTTTTCCTATGTGTGGGTTATTTATGTAAAATATTAAGATTTTTCTTAATTTTCCTCTTAAAATGCTATTTAGAGAGTAAGTTTGATTTAAAATTATATTTTACTCATATGCATTTCTACGAATCATAAAATCAGTTTTCAAAAGTGAGGGAAACCTTTAAATGAAATATTATTTTGGGAAAGGTACACTTTGACTGAATGGATAAAATAATACTTGAACCACTCAATATGACTAAGCATTCTTGGTCATATTATACAGGAGAGCCCCACTTATACAGCTCTGATAGTTGAATGGGCAGTTTCTTGTGCTCAATCGAAATTGCCAAGAATTAGGCTAATTTGAGCACTGGAACTGGTTTAAAATAGGCCTCAAATTGGTCAAAATCACAGTTGTGTAAAGCTCTTCTTGACCTCCAACTTTGCACCTGCTTAATTCCATAAGTTTTATATCCAGTTTTTGCATTTTTGGTGTCATCACCTTTACAAAATGATTCTCTACTATTTTACAAGCCTTTTAAAAAATTGTGACACTAATGGGACTTTTAATTCTGGGTGTCACTTCAGTTAAGAACATAAGGAGGAACACTGCAGTAGGCCTACTGGCCCATACTTGGCAGGTCCTTGTCAAACCCAAACCCACTAACAAAAATATTCACCCAACCCATTATCAGTGTTACCCAAGGATTAAGCTTTGATAACCCTATTAACTCAAGTGTGCAAGTCCCACTCAAATCCAACCCCTCTCGCTCATGTATTTATTTAACCTATATTTGAAGATAAGCTTTTAGTTTCAATGAATTAATAACTGTCATAAAATGTACACAAGAGTCTTTTCCTCAGTTTTTGGTGTCACCATATTATTTATATCCTACAGTACAATAGTTCCCCAGTATCTGCGGGAGATACATTCTGAGACCTACCACGGATACCCAAAGCCACGGATAGTAGCGAATCCTAAATATAAATAATTTCTCATTTACATACATACCTATGATAAAGTTATTTATAAATTATGCACAATAAATGGAGAATTAGCACTTTTTCACTGATGAGAAGCACTTAACAGCTTCTCTTAGGCTTTGAAGAACTGTCATCATTACTTTTATGCTTTGGGGTCATTATAAAGAATAAAGATTTTATACCTTTGTAAAGGTTACAGTGTGTAATAAAAATTTTGGTTTGTTAAGTACAAAGAAAGTCACTATCATGCCAGGGCATTTCAGTGCAGACTAATCCTAATGCATAATAACTACTTAAATCTAGACAAGATAAGAGTGGTTAACTTTTTAATAAATCTTTATTTAATCTTAATACTAATGCGAGGTAGTCAGGGTGGAGGTTTATAAGAATAATAATCTTGAAGTTGCACATAATAAAAACAGTACAGACAATAATATTTCATGGATTGGCAGATGTTTAATAGACTAGAGGTCATATAATAGTATAATACAGTGGTCCCTCGGTTTTCGCCGAAAATTCGTTCCAGAATGCTGCTCATTTGCCATTACCGAACGAATTTACTTCCATAAGAAATAATGTCACGTAGGTTAGTCTATTTCAGACCCCCAAAAATACACTTGCAACAGCACTTACGAAAATACACTTACATAAATGTTCGAGTTTGGAGATGCACGAAAACCGAGGGACCACTGTATTTGGGAGAGTTGCTTCAAACTGTTTAGAAGTTGTTTTGGTTGGTTTGGTTAGTATTGAGAGATGAGATGATTTTTAAGCATAGTCCTCCTAAATTTATATATAGTCAGGGGGATCCTTTACTGGTTCAGGTAGTGAATTCCAGATCTTTGGGCCCTTTATGTGCATTGCATTTTTGCATAGTGTGAGACTGACACGAGGGATGTCGAAGAGTGCTTTGTGCCTTGTATTGACTGTGCGTTCTGTTGTAGCTATCAAGGAGAAGTTTAAGTGGAGGGTTTATATTGGAGTTTAATATTCTGTATATGTAGTAGGCACAATAATATGAGTGTATGTCTCATATATTTAGTAGGTTCAGGCTTTTGAAAAGTGGTGGGGTGTGCTGTCTGCCACAGGAGCTAGTAATCATCTACACAGCAGCTTTTTGTTGGGTAATTAAAGGTTTAAGGTGGTTGGTTGTGGTTGATCCCCAGGCACAAATACCATAGGTGAGGTAGGGATATATTAATGAGTGGTATAGGGTAAGGAGTGTCATTTGGGGTACATAGTATAATATCTTGAAAGGGATACCTATTACTGATTTGGAATTTTTTTTGGATATATGCTGGATGTGGGAATGAAATTTAAGATTACAGTCAAGGAGAAGACCTAGAAAATTTACCTTCAGTGTGTCTTGGGGAACCATTTATCGATATACATACAGTGGTACCCCGGTTTACGATATTTTTTCATTCCAGAATGCTGTTCAAGTGCCATTACCAAACGAATTTATCTCCTTAAGAAAAGTTGTAAAATAGACTAGTCCTTTTAGACCCCAAAATTACACTTACAAAGCATTTAAAATAAACTTACATAAAGGGTGAGTTTGGGGACCATCGTAAACCGGGGTACCACTGTATTAAGTTGGATATTTAAGGCTCTGTTTCCAAACAGCATGAAGTGTATTTTTGTCTATGTTGAGAGTGAGTTTGTTGGCCATCATCCAAGTGTATATTTTTAGTAGCTCGTTGTTTACAGTGTCTCTAAGTATAGCTGGGTTTGAGTGGAAGAAGACATAAGTAGTGTTGTCTGCGAATAGAACTGGTTTAAGGAGTTAAGATGCATTGGGGAGATCATTGATGTAGATGAGAAAGAGGAGTGGGCCTAGGACACTACCCTGGGGCACTCTGACAGCTACAGGCTGGATAGTGGAGTTGACTCCATTTGCGTATACATAGTACATACTTTTGTCTATCGTTATGATAAGATTTTAGGTAATCGAAGAATGTCCTCTGTGGATATTCATTTTTATTTAGGGCTGTATATATTAGTTCAAGCATTTGTGCTTTTTATTGGTCTAAACCCTAACTGGCAGGGTTTAAATATGTTGTTGGATATAAGGTAGGAATAAAGTCATTTGTGTAATATTTTTTCGAATATTTTAGAAAGTAAGGGCAAGTTTGATATCGGTCTATAGCTGTTCACATCAGTTGGATCACCTCCTTTGAGTATCGGGGTGACCCTTGCTGTCTTGAGTATAGATGGGAAGGTTGAGGACTCAACAGATTTGTTAAACAGTGTTGCAGTAATGGGTGACAATACATGAGCTGCTTTATTAATCCTTTGTGGGTAGGTACCATAGTACTGCAGCTTTGAAGCGAGGGTCAGTGCCATAGTACTATGCCATGTGCTCAGCTCACTCAGATAAGCTGTGAGCAGTAAATTTGGGCCTAGATATGAGACAATGGGTCTATGTGGTAAGTGTGCAGCTTATAAAAAGTTCCTCAACAAGGAGTGCATAATGGGAATAAAAAGACTGTGGGATTAACACATACTTTGCGGTGTATTTTTGTATGGTTCTTATGGTTGTATTCTCAGTTTCTTGGTGTCTTGACAGACTGTAAGATATATTTCAGAAATACCGATGATTTTGATTGATTTCAGGGGTGAAAGTAGCTTGAAATTGAGCTCAAAGTAGTGGAAATGTTCGATTTTTGCTGATGTTCTAGAGTACACAAATTATGTCACTCATCCAATGCGCGTCAAACTGGTTGGTCTAATACGCATTCACAAATGTGCTGACATTATTTATACAATTATTACAGTAGTGCCTAACAGTAAATCTTCTATTTTTTGTGTGAATAAAAATTCAAAATGGAAAGCAAGTGCCAGGAATTTCTACATTGTTTATTCAGGACCCTATTTTTAAATTGGCAATTTTTTAATTTTGTGTGAAATTGGCCAAATTACCGATTTCTGATCACTTTATAGGTAAATGGGTGGTTTCTTGTACATACTCAATCGATAAAATAGAAGGAATACTAGCAAAATAGCTATGAGTTTGGTCAACTGGAACAATGTACAGTGGACCCTCGGTTAACGAATACCCCGGAAATCGTGCAATTATGTAAGTATAATTTTGTAAGTTCTTGTGGAAGTGTATTTTTGGGGGTCTGAAATAGACTAACCTACGTGAAATTTTTCCTTAAGGGAGTAAATTCGTTTGGTAATGGCACTTGAGCAGAATTCAGGAGTGAAGTTTTTACGAAACTCGGGGGTCCACTGTAATTGGCTGAAAATAGGGCTCAAAGTGGGGGAAAATCGCCTATGAGAAAATGTCGCCGAGACCACTAACTTTGCAAGGGTGTAATTACGTAAATTTTTCATCAAATTTCATACTTTTCTTTTCATTACCTCTTGAAAAAAATTATCATTTCATAAGAAAAAATAATTTTGTTTTTTAAATTTTCCGACCCTGAGAGCAATTCTGAGATCAGGGTTTCCGATCCTGAAATGGTTAAGTAAAATTAAGGGTTATTTTTGGGCTACAGTAAGCCGCGGATAACTGAAACTGCGGAAATAGAATCCGCGGATACGGGGGTTCTAGCAGGAGGATTAGTTTGCTCAAAATGCATTGCATATTAGTGGCTTTTAATGGTTTAATACAATGGACCCTCGGTTTTCGTTGAAAATTCTTTCCAGAATGATGTCTGAGTGCCGTTACCGAACGAATTTGTTCCCATAAGAACAAATGTAAATTAGATTAGTCATTTCAGACCCCCAAAAATACACTTACAAAAGCACTTACGAAAATACATTTACATAATTGTTCGAGTTTGGAGGTGAACGAAAACCGAGGGTCCACTGTATATGTATACTACATATTAGTGTTTTAATACAGTGAACCCTCGGAAATCGAACACTCCCAACTCGCCCTATTATGTAAGTTTATTATTGTATGTAAGTGCTTTTATAGGTGTATTTTTGGGGGTCTGAAACAGACTAATCTAATTTACATCATTCCTTATGGGAATAAATTCGTTTGGTAACAGCACTTGAACAGCATTCTGGAATGAAGAATGTTCGATTTCCGGGGGTCCACTGTATATGTAAATTACATTATTTTTGCACCACGAGGAAGTAAAAAATTTGAATTTGAAGAATAAAAAGTCACAATACCATGACTGGAACAATACACAAATAACCGACATATAGGAGAGAGAAATTTTTGACAACATTTGAGTTCAACTTGGATTGGTTAATATTCCAAGTCAGACTGAAACGTTGTCATAAGTTTCTTTCTATGTGCAGGTTATTTGTGTTTTGAATTTGAATGGTGTTTAGGTTTCATGCATTTTCAAATGACTCTCCTTTCTTTTTACTAATAGGCCTTAGGTAAGGTCAGCACAGCAGTATGCCTACTGGCCCATGCTAGGCAGGTCTTTCTCAAGTCCATCTCTTCTCATTCATATATTTGTCTATCATTTTTTTTTAACCTCATGGTTAAAGTGGTAGCTCATTCAGCCCACAACTAAACAACTTGGGTTCAGTCCCGAGATGAGTGGAAATGTTGAGCAAGTTTCCTTATACAGTGGACCCCCGGATTACGTCATTATTTCGTTCCAGAATGCTGTTCAAGTGCCGTTACCGAATAAATTTGTTCCCCTAAGGAATAATGTAAATTAGATTAGTCCTTTTAGACCCCCAAAAATACACTTACAAAAGCACTTACAAAAATACACTTACATAATTGTTCGAGTTTGGAGCAGTACGTAATCTGTGGGTCCACTGTACTGTACATATTGCCTCTGTTCACCTAGCTCGATCGCTATCACACTCAGCTTACACACTGAGGTCCAGGGACTGGTCCCCTGGCACAACTGGAAAACATTAGGATGTGTTTCCATAAGACACCTGCTGTCCATGTTTACCCATAAGTAAAATGGGTACCTGGGTGTTAGTCGACTGGTGTGGGACAAAATTAACCTAATTTGCCCGAAATGCTCAGCATAACAAGCGCCTTTCTATATAGTAGTATGTCATTGATGTCAGCTATGGTTTGTATACCTTGTATGTACATGTACTGGTAGAAATAAAGATAGTATTATTATTATTATTATTGTTATTATTATGTATTATAAGTAGGTACTTGGGTGTTAGCCAACTGTTGTGGGTTCTATCCTATACAAATACAGCCTCTCCTCACTTGGCGACGTACTCGTTTACCGATAACTCGGACTCATGATGGGCTCTCTGACCAGTATGCATACCTAAATATAATGTATATTAGAGCTGATTTCCTCTATCCTGTTTATTACAATACATATACAGTGCACTACTGTATAAACATTTAAAAATACAGTGGACCCCGAGTTTCGACCACCTCAAACTCGAACAATTATGTAAGTGTAATATTGTAAGTGTATTTTTGGGGTCTGAAACGGACTAACCTACTTTACATTATTCCTTATTCTGGAATGAATTATGGCCGAAACTCGGGGGTCCACTGTATACTAAAAATGTTATAAATGGTGCAAAGGTGACATTAAAACAATATCAAAGATAAACCATACCATGGGCGGGGATAGAACCTGTGGCCAGAGTCATAAAACTCCAGACTGACACACTAGCCACTGGGCCAGCTGGCTACAATAAGATTCATCCAACTAGGTTCTATCCTCACCCATGGTATGGTTTTTTGAAATTCTGTCATTATGATTTCATGAGTCATGATGACGGCTTTGAGGGGACTTGAGCTAGAGTTAGTCACGGGCACACTGGCGAGAGATTCGTCTGTAAAAACTTGCATTTGTGGTCACAGTGGTGCCTATGCTAACCTTCCTATTGTGTATAAATATACCTAGTTGGATGAATCTCATTGTAGCCAGCTGGCCAAGTGGCTACCGCATCGGTCTGGAGTTTTATGACTCTCTGACCACGGGTTCTATCCCTGCCCGTGGTATGGTTTGTTTGCAATCGTGTCATTACGATTTCATGAGTCAATATCAAAGATGATTGACACAAACCCACTACCATTGTAGTAAGCTCCTTGTTTAGCGGCAAATTCATTTACTGACTTGGTCTTAGGAATGGAACTCCATCGTTAAGTGAGGAGAGGCTGTACAACTTTATTATAACATGATACATTGCTTATACAGAAATGGGTGACACTTTACTGCATGCTGAAAGAGCATATAAGAAAAAAAATGTTAATTGGGTTATAATCTAGTAAGTTTATAGTTTTTATTTTTAACACTTGAT
Source organism: Cherax destructor (assembly GCA_009830355.1). Classification (NCBI taxonomy): domain Eukaryota; kingdom Metazoa; phylum Arthropoda; class Malacostraca; order Decapoda; family Parastacidae; genus Cherax; species Cherax destructor. Next base: position 36,270 of record WNWK01010308.1, on the reverse strand, counting down.
GACACTAGATATGAGCCACACTTGATGACACTAGATATGAGCCACTCAATTACATGTACATGTAATTGAGTTTCTTTGATAATCCTCGGTTACTAACCCTCGTGCTTAATCCAAAAAATTCTCATTTTACCCAAGGAGTTAGCTTCAGTGACACTACTTGGCAGTTTGCTCCACTCATCTACAACTCTATTGCTAAACCAGATCTCAGTTTATCAAACTTAGATCCATTGTTTCCAGTTTTTAGTTAGATATCCTTATCACCTTATTTATATCTTATTTTATAACTTTAATGAAATTATAGGTGTGGGCTTTCAGTCATACATTTGTCTAATCTATTTTCAGAATTGTGTAGTATAAGTATCAAATTTCCACACATCTCAAAGGGAAGGAATACAGTAACTGGCTGGCCATCTCGGCATATAAATATTCTCAATGAGATTCTCATAAATGATGAATCATGAGTTGCACTGAAGGTAATCTGGATCTTTTCCAAGGAGCAGAATTTGCCTGTTATCGGGACCTGGAGAAAGCCATACACACTCATAGTGAAGCCACTTACATTCATTGGGTTAAGTCTGACTGCAAGAAAGTTGTCACTGCTAATCAGTGTCTGACCAGAGATGCCGATCAGTATGAGTCTAAATTTGTATATCGTTATGTCAAGTACAAATGCAAGCACGGAGGGGTGGCGGCACAAAATGTTGCATCAACCAGAGCTCGCCCAAACCAGCGCTCGTTCAAGTTAAACTGTCCTGCCGAGATTTATGCCAGTGTGGACAGGAAAAAAAACTGCATGATAGTGAAGACTTTTAATGATGTACATAATCATGGAACATCTCGCGAGTTGTTTGAACATTACCCCTCACACAGACGTCTTAATGATGCACAAGAGGAGGCTGTCCGAGATAGGCCAAGGAAGAAAGTAAAAGTCATATACCCACAAGACTACGTGAGATGTAAGGTAAGCATATGTCAATATATACTAATCCCTTTAAAAGTTATTTTACTAATAAAAAAAAAAGATACTTTTTTCAGATTAGTAATCACGGAAGGTTAATAACCCGGGGTAATCCAAGAAAGCCAAGCAGAGTGGCTTATTTCTATTGTAGTCTTTAAGTTCTTCAAGGACTTAAAGACTCACAACAGTTGACCACTCACAACAGTTGACCACTCACAACAGTTGACTAACTACCAGGTACTATCTGTTTACTGCTAAGTAAAAGGGACTGTAGGTGTTAGGAGAGTTGTCCGTACATTCTGCCTCGATCGGGTTCGATCTCTGGTATTTTCGGTTATGATTAGAACGTGCTACCACATTAGAATGTGCTTCTACTGTGCTATCAGATTAGGATGGACTAGAAGACAAGTTTGACATTTTCTGTTGCTTTCTCTGCATGGTGTGGCTTCACACAATTTCAAAATTTGAATTACTATATATGTCTTGAGCAGTAAATTACATTATATACACTTTTTCATGTTTACAGTTGCAAAATTGCAGACTGTTTCCAGGGAACACACTGTATTAAGCAGTTTACATGGTGGAGTACATGTATGGGAAAATGTGGCATATGCTGGGTTCTTTCTCCTCCATCTCATAGTAAGGCAATGGGCAAGTCCATTGTTTTATGGGGAGGTGTATGCATTATACACAACCTCCCCTGCATTAGTGCTCCATTCGTATGTGTCCAATATCATGCTTGGCCTGCGTTAATGAATCATTGTTTGACCTTTCCATCAACCTTGCTTGTTTCTGGTTGATAACTATGGCACCCCAGAGGAATGTGAGTGATCTTGGAAATGTAAAAAAAAAAGCAAAAGGATAAAATTATTGGTGTTATTAAGAAAAATTTAGATCCTAGATACGCTTCAAAGTGGTGCAGGTGTGGTGGAGGCTCTGGGCGAGCATCAATTTGCACAATTAGAAGACTGAAGCTAAGAATTGAGCTTGTGCAATGAGTAACCCAGGTTGTGACCTCCTGAAAAGAATGATAGATAGGTCACACCATATTAATAATCCCCTATGGGGATTAATAGGGAAGGAGCGAATGGCTGGTGAGAACGCAATACACAAATAACCTACACATAGTAGAATGAAACTCTCAGTTCAATCAATTAAATTTGATTTCTTTGCAATGGTTACAATGTGTTATTTACATTTTATAAAACGTTAAGTAAAAAGAAAGCCACTAACATGCCTGAGCATTTTGGACACACTAATACATACTGATGCTTTAGAAAGAAGCATTCACAAGTTATCGTAAGAAAACCGACATTTAAATTTTCGTACTTTCAATAAAATTGGCGTCTGTACAAATCATATTCAATCTAAAAATTGCCATCGTAAAGATACACTTAGGGTTTGAACCCAATCAGCTGAGGAGTTCTCCTGGTACTGGAGGGAATGACACTAATTAAACTAGACATAACATATTAACATAATGTGAACATATTCATGACTGTGAGGATTACAGATATTAATGAATTATGACGTTTCATTCTCCTGTGTGTGTGTGTCATTTTTGTATTGTTCCAGTCACGGTATTGGCACTTTATATTCTTGGCTGGAAAGAATAGTTGTGGTGGGTTGTGATGAGATTATTTTGATGCAGGTTAGGTTAGGTAAGGTTCGTCAGGAAAAATACAGGTATTTCCTGACGCGGGTCTTAGTCAGATGATGACCCGCCGTTGGAGCTTTTGGTCTCCAGACTGAGGCCTTCCACTGGCTTACCACTCCACCCCTTTAAAAAAAATATAATTATAGCTACAGTGGTCCCTCGGTTTTCGCCGAAAATTCGTTCCAGAATGCTGCTCAAGTGCCATTACCGAACAAATTTACTTCCTTAAGAAATAATGTCACGTAGTTTAGTCTATTTCAGACCCCCAAAAATACACTTGCAATAGCACTTACGAAAATACACTTACATAAATGTTCGAGCTTGGAGATGCACGAAAACCGAGGGACCACTGTATAACCATTTCAGTTGTGACTTACGTATTTTGAGGCAGTCATAACAATAGCTGATGTAACCAGTGGTTTGTGTTGTTTAGAAATCAGTTGAACAAGTGAATTTTGTCTTGTTTTCCCAAGTTTGTATAGAAGGATATGATGACAAATATGGTTTATAAATCTATGGTGAAAGGTAGGAGGGGAAGGGGTTGTTCCGGAATGGTTGGGGGGGAAGGGGTAAAATTGGCTTTGATTTTCAAGGGCTTAAGCATCTGGCAGGCTTGTAAGTTAGATTGGAGTGAATGGAGACAAGTGGTTATTTAATGGATGTACTGTTGGAGTGTGTGTGAACACTCTAACATTTATGAAGGGATTAAAGGGACACTGGTTAGCTGGACTTGAATCCTGGAGATGGGAGGTACAGTGCCTGCACTCTGAAGGAGGGGTGGAGGTGGGAGGTACAGTGCCTGCACTCTGAAGGAGGGGTGGAGGTGAGAGGTACAGTGCCTGCACTCTGGAGGAGGGGTGGAGGTGAAAGGTACAGTGCCTGCACTCTGAAGGAGGGGTGGAGTTGAGAGGTATAGTGCCTGCACTCTGAAGGAGAGGTGGAGGTGGGAGGTACAGTGCCTGCACTCTGAAGGAGGGGTGGAGGTGAGAGGTACAGTGCCTGCACTCTGAAGGAGGGTTGGAGGTGGGAGGTACAGTGCCTGCACTCTGAAGGAGGGGTGGAGGTGAAAGGTACAGTGTCTGCACTCTGAAGGAGGGGTGGAGGTGAGAGGTACAGTGCCTGCACTCTGAAGGAGGGGTGGAGTTGAGAGGTACAGTGTCTGCACTCTGAAGGAGGGGTGGAGGTGGGAGATACAGTGCCTGCACTCTGAAGGAGGGGTTCAGGTGGGAGGTACAGTGCCTGCACTCTGAAGGAGGGGTGGAGGTGAGAGGTACAGTGCCTGCACTCTGAAGGAGGGGTGGAGTTGAGAGGTACAGTGCCTGCACTCTGAAGGAGGGGTGGAGGTGAGAGGTACAGTGCCTGCACTCTGAAGGAGGGGTGGAGGTGAGAGGTACAGTGCCTGCACTCTGAAGGAGGGGTGGAGTTGAGAGGTACAGTGTCTGCACTCTGAAGGAGGGGTGGAGGTGAGAGGTACAGTGCCTCCACTCTGGAGGAGGGGTGGAGGTGAAAGGTACAGTGCCTGCACTCTGAAAGAGGGGTGGAGTTGAGAGGTACAGTGCCTGCACTCTGAAGGAGAGGTGGAGGTGGGAGGTACAGTGCCTGCACTCTGAAGGAGGGGTGGAGGTGAGAGGTACAGTGCCTGCACTCTGAAGGAGGGTTGGAGGTGGGAGGTACAGTGCCTGCACTCTGAAGGAGGGTGGAGGTGGGAGGTACAGTGCCTGCACTCTGAAGGAGAGGTGGAGTTGAGAGGTACAGTGCCTGCACTCTGAAGGAGGGTGGAGGTGAGAGGTACAGTGCCTGCACTCTGAAGGAGGGGTGGAGGTGAGAGGTACAGTGCCTGCACTCTGAAGGAGGGTGGAGTTGAGAGGTACAGTGTCTGCACTCTGAAGGAGGGGTGGAGGTGAGAGGTACAGTGCCTGCACTCTGAAGGAGGGGTGGAGGTGAAAGGTACAGTACCTGCACTCTGAAGGAGGGGTGGAGGTGAGAGGTACAGTGCCTGCACTCTGAAGGAGAGGTGGAGGTGGGAGGTACAGTGCCTGCACTCTGAAGGAGGGTGGAGGTGAGAGGTACAGTGCCTGCACTCTGAAGGAGCGTTGGAGGTGGGAGGTACAGTGCCTGCACTCTGAAGGAGGGGTGGAGGTGGGAGGTACAGTGCCTGCACTCTGAAGGAGAGGTGGAGGTGGGAGGTACAGTGCCTGCAGTCTGAAGGAGGGTTGGAGGTGAGAGGTACAGTGCCTGCACTTTGAAGGAGGGTTGGAGGTGGGAGGTACAGTGCCTGCACTCTGAAGAAAGGGTGGAGGTGGGACATACAGTGCCTGCACTCTGAAGGAGGGTTGGAGGTGGGAGGTACAGTGCCTGCACTCTGAAGGAGGGTTAGAGGTGGGAGGTACAGTGCCTGCACTCTGAAGGAGGGTTGGAGGTGAGAGGTACAGTGCCTGCACTCTGAAGGAGGGGTTCCTACTGTAGTAGCTAATTTCTATATACTGCTAGGTGACTTTGCCCAGAATTTGACAAATAAAGTATGTACTGTGATATTTCCATTCATTTTTCTTACTGTGGTATATGAAGACATATGTGTAACACCTGAGGATCTTTATTGTAGAAATGTTTTGCCTACCAATAAAGATACTTGTATGATTCACACATGTTTTATTCATCTACTTCTTGGTTTATTATACCATTAATATTTTAATTTGGTATTATGTGATTGCACTCACTCATTTTATTGTGGTTCCTTGCTGTATACAGGAGGGCCCCGCTTATGTGGCGGTTTAGGTTCCAGGCTACTGCAATAAATCGAATCACCATTTTTTCACTTTTAACCCTTTCGGGGTTATGGTCATACAAGTACGTTTTACGCACTGTGGTTATTGACGTACTGGTACGCCTAAATTCTAGCGCCCTCAAATCAAGCAGAAACAGGCTGTTAGGCCTAGATGTGATAGAATGGGTCTGTTCAGTCAGTGTGCGCAGTATAAAAAAATTCCTGCACCACACAGTGCATAATGAGGAAAAAAAAACTGACCGTGTTTTTGGTTTAAAACAGCGACTTTGTAGTCTATTTTCGTATGGTATTTATGCTTGTATTCTCGTTTTCTTAGTCTCATTTTATAGAATAGATGATATATTACAGAAATAGAGATAATTTTGACTGGTTTCACGATGACAAGTACCTTGAAACTGAGCGCAAATTAGCGAAAATGTTCAATTTTGGCCGATGTTCAAGAGTAAACAAATCACACCATGCGTCCAATACACATCAACTGGAGAGTCTAATATTCTTGCACAAGTGCGCTGATATTATTTATACCATTTTTACAATGATGCAGTTGTATACATAACAGTAAATCTTCTATTTTTTGTGAGAATAAAAATTCAAAATGGAAAGCAAATGTAATGTAAGAGGGGCTTGGAGACGTGACAAATGAACAGAGAAGATGTTATTTTAGTGCCAGGAATGTCTGCCTTGTTTATTATGGACCCTATTTTGAAATTGGCATCGTTTGAAATTTGTGTGAAATTGGCCAAATTGCCATTTTCTGACCACTATTTTGGGTAGTTCAAATTGGTAAATAGGCGGTTTCTTGTACTCAGTCGATAGAAGAAATGGAGTTCTAGCGAAATAGCTATACTTTTAGTAGACTGAAACATTGGAATGTGCCGAAAATAGGGCTCAAAGTGGGCGAAATCGCAGATTCGTAAGTGTCATGGCTACCGCTAACTTCGCGAAAGCATAATTCCGTTATTTTTCGATCAAATTTCATAATGTTTGTGGCGTTATGATCGGAAAAAGATTCTCTATCATTCCATAAGAAAAAATAATTTTTTTTTTTAAATTCGTGGACCCTGAGAACGAGTTTCAGAGAGATCCCTTGGACCCCCAAAGGGTTAAATGCATGTAAATCCCTGATAACATGTTTACACTATCATATATTAAGTTAGCAATAGAACTAGACCTAAAACAAATAATAAAAAAGTAAAATGCATATACAGTGGACCCCCGGCTAACGAACACCCCGGAAATCGTACAATTATGTAAGTGTAATATTGTAAGTGCTTGTGGAAGTGTATTTTTGGGGGTCTGTAATGGACTAACCTACTTGACATTATTTCTTAAGGGAGTAAATTCGTTCGGTAATGGCACTTGAGCAGGCTTCTGGAATGATTTTTTTTCATTAGCCTGGGGTCCATTGTACAGTATACTCATTACTTTCCTTAAAATATTTTTGGTCTTAACGTAGGGTGAGAGGTGAGTAGTATTTATTGTAGGAAATCAGGAGATGAAACCAGCCTCTGCTAGCTTTGAATTTATCTTCAGCAGCTTCCTCACCTCTCTCAGCCTTCGTAGATTGAAGAGACTTAGGGCCTTGGACTGGATAATGGCTCGGCTTTAAAGCACGTTGTTACACTATATTATTATTATTATTATTACGTCTTCAACACTAGTGAGACACTCTTAGTGATTTTAATGTGGACCTGGATGCCAGCACAGTGTGTAAGTTTATTTAGGTACAGGTACACATAAGTACAATTATCAGAGTACAGTGGACCCCCAGAAATCGAACGTTCTTCGTTCCAGAATGCTGTTCAAGTGCTGTTACCAAATGAATTTATTCCCATAAGGAATAATGTAAATTAGATTAGTCCATTTCAGACCCCAAAATACACTTACAAAAGCACTTTCAATAATAAATTTACATAATAGGTCGAGTTGGGAGGCGTTCGATTTCCGGAGGTCCACTGTATACAGTGGTCCCTCGGTTTTCGCCGAAAATTCATTCCAGAATGCTGCTCAAGTGCCATTACCGAATGAATTTACTTCCTTAAGAAATAATGTCACGTAGGTTAGTCTATTTCAGACCTTCAAAAATACACTTGCAAAAGCACTTACGAAAATACACTTACATAAATGTTCGAGTTTGGAGATGACCGAAAACCGAGGGACCACTGTATATAAAATATGCAGTAATTTTAAAACACTTGAAATTTTTGGAAGCTTCCAGACATAATTGAGAGACGCGGAGCTCACAGAGGATGTAAACAGAGTGGCGCGCGGACAACTTAATAGCGAATCAGGGAGCCGTATAAATAAATTTTGGTTATAATTTGAAATATCTTATTAGCAATTTGCCATAAAGTAAAACACCATAAAGCGGGGATCTCCTGTATGAGGCATTGTGTAGCGGAAAACAATAAGTGCCACTACAGCCAAAATTCAATGTTTCTCTGTGTGTGAGTGTATAGATATTGTCTTCTGCATCTGTAAGTTAGGCTCAAAGTGCCATAACAAACTGTGGTAACTCAAGCTTCATAGTTCTGATCTCCACAAGCCTGCGCTTTCCCCACCATTTGAATTTGTTGCTTATTCTTATCTGTTGTGCAAAATATGATTTTTTTTCACAGTTAAATTCAGTGTATGGAAGGGTACATCTAGTTATGGCTACTTTTCAAGTCCTTACTGAGGATACAACTGAAAATCTTAAAAATTTAGAAAGAGGGATTTCCAATAAGTTTAGATGGGACTGGCTTGAACGAGAAATTCCAATTACAATAAACAAGAATAAAGTATATTACAAAGTGGGCGAATTCATTAGTAAAGTCAATATCGGAGGAAAATGCTGGTGTTGGACATGCAGAGAGCTGCTGGATTATGCATCCAGGGGACGAATTGCAATTGAAAAACACGTGCAGAGCAAGAAGCACGCTCAGAACAGTGAGAGTTCATGGGACAGTTACAAGCTCATGACCTTTACAGAAGATGGGAAATTATTTGCATCGTCTACGTCAGCCTCTTTTACTGATTCTGACAGGATTTCAAATACTCAGGTAATTTATTAACTTGTTTTCATATTATTATGTAGTGATGGAGTGAGTGATGATGAAAGGGTTTCTTCTTCTTTTTCGGGTCACCCTGCCTCGGTGGGAAATAGCCAATATGTTAATATAAAAAAAGAAATGTAGAACGTCATTGGATGGAATGATGTATTTCATCAGTTATGAAGACAAAGACACGTTGTAGAGCAGTCTTTTATTGCGGCAATAATTCACTCTGTGTAGGGTTTTATCACGTCATGATGCCAAAGTAAAATATAGTCAGCTCTTGTATAGAGTTCCTATACTCGATGCAATCTTTTTTTTTTTTTTGGTAAATAGGATTGAAAACTTGAATCAGAAATTGAATACATATGATAAGGCCTTCATAGTACTTATTATTCAATTTTGGATATACGTACTGTACAGTGGTACCTCGGGTTACGAGCTTAATTCGTTCCAGAAGGCTGTTTGAGTGCCGATACTGAACGAATTTGTTCCCATAAGGAATAATGTAAATTAGATTAATCCATTTCAGACTCCCAAAAATACACTTACAAAAGCACTTACAGAAATACACTTATATAATTGTTCGAATTGGGAACTGCTCATATGTCGAGGTACCACTGCACTTTTTCAGTTGCATTTCCAAAAAAATTACATTGCATAGAATAGCTTTATAAGAGAGCCGACTGTATTGTCCCAATAAAATGTCTTCTGCAAGACTCACGAAATTGTAATGACATGATTGCAAACAAACCACACCACGGGTGGGGTTCGAACCCGTGGTCAGAGAGTCTCAAAACTTCAGACCGGTCTGGAGTTTTGAGACTCTCTGACCGCAGGTTCAAACCCCACCCATGGTATGGTTTGTCTTCTGCAACTTGCATCTTTGTCGTCATAGAACATCACTTAGTTAGCGGTTTAAACTGAGTCACTCTCTAAATACTGTAAAGTAACCTCCTTTATAAAGTACTCCTTTTACTACTATATATTATAATGAGTATGATTTTTTGTAAATGTGAATGAAAAAGGTGCATCCAGAATTGAATAACATAAAAAGGCCTTAATAGTATGTGCTATTCAAATTTGGATGGGTCTTTTCAAATGCATTTTAAAAAATTACACTGTATATAATAGGTTCATAAAAGAGCTTGTAGTTATCACTGCTGACATGATTTTCTCATTATAAAAAATAGATGTTAGTGTTGTGGCTCGAGAGATGGACTGAAATAGTCAACTATTCACTCAAAGTTCATAGAATACAGTGGACCCCCGAGTAACGAGCACCCCAGAAATCATACAATTATGTAAGTATAATATTGTAAGTGCTTTTGTAAGTGTATTTTTGGGGGTCTGAAATGGACTAACATACTTGACATTATTTCTTAAGGGAGTAAATTCGTTCGGTAATGGCACTTGAGCAGGCTTCTGGAATGAATTTTGCTCGTTACTCAGGGGTCCACTGTACAGTGGACCCTCGGTTAACGAATACCCCGGAAATCGTGCAATTATGTAAGTATAATTTTGTAAGTTCTTGTGGAAGTGTATTTTTGGGGGTCTGAAATAGACTAACCTACGTGAAATTTTTCCTTAAGGGAGTAAATTCGTTCGGTAATGGCACTTGAGCAGACTTCAGGAGTGAAGTTTTTACGAAACTCGGGGGTCCACTGTAGTTGTAAATGTATCATAATTTGAAACTAAATTTATGATTAAGCACTTTTGATTAGTTGTGGTGAGTAGAAAATTAAAAAAAAGAGTTGAAATGTGTAGCTCTGTAATAAGCTAGTTGGTGGAAAAGGCAGCTCTTTTGATAAAATAAAATTTATGTCTGTAAAAATGGATTACTAAAAAAAAATTTTTATGAGGGAGATGGGGAGAAAGTTCAGCAATATTTTTGGATATTATTGGAAAAGAATTGGGGGAGATTTTGGATTATTTTAGATAAGAAATTTTTTAATCCTCTTTATAGTGTACTTTTTCATATACGTACAGTGGACCCCCGGCTAACGAAAAAACTTCATCCCAGAAGCCTGCTCAAGTGCCATTACTGAACGAATTTACTTCCTTAAGAAATAATGTCACGTAGGTTAGTCTATTTCAGACCCCCAAAAATACACTTCCACAAGCACTTACAATATTATACTTACATAATTGTACGATTTCCGGGGTGTTCGTTAGCCGGGGGTCCACTGTATTGCCACTAAAAAGGTGTTTACAAAAATTGAATAGCACGTACTTTGGAAGCCTTTCCATGCTCTTTTCAGTTTACAACAAAATACAATACAAATTTATTACAGCACGATACATTGTTTATACAAAAATGAGTGACATTTGAGCATGTTGGATATACAGTGGTCCCTCGGTTTTCGCTGAAAATTCATTCCAGAATGCTGCTCAAGTGCCATTACCCAACGAATTTACTTCCTGTGACATAGGTTAGTCTATTTCAGACCCCCAAAAATACACTTGCAACAGCACTTACGAAAATACACTTACATAAATGTTCGAGTTTGGAGATGCACGAAAACCGAGGGACCACTGTACAGCATTTTTTCAATCACTTTCATGAAAAACTACACTATATAAGAGGAGCTTAATGAGAGCTGACTGTTCCAATAATAGTTAAAGTTGAGGAAGCAGTTAAAGTTTGTTGGTAGAAGCATTTGTAGTATTAAGAGTTGAAGAAGATTAGGTGTTGAAAGAAGTATTTGTAGTATTACTGATAATAGTAGTGAAAGTTGAAGAAGATTAGGTGTTGATAGAGGCAACATAAAGTGATTAACCTTAATGTAAATAAACATTCATACATCTGTTAAATGTTCGTATCTAATGTCTGGAAGAATTGTACATTAAGCATTAAATCCTCAATTTAATAAACTAATAAGGGAAAGCAGGTGGCAGGTAATGGTGATCATGGTGGATAGATATTCAATTTCAGATTTTTGTTTCTTTTTATGCAGTACAGTAGTTCCCCTGTATTTGCAGAAGATATGTTCCAATACCTACCATGCATGCCTGAACTCATGGATAGTAGCGAACCCTACGTATAAGTCGTTTTTTGTTTACACACATACCTACGATAAAATTTAATTGATAAGTTATGCACGATAAGTCGAGAATTAGCACTTTTTTTCACTGATGGGAAGCAGTTCACAGTTTCTATTAGTCTTTGTAGAACTGCCACCATCACTACTTTTGTTCAGAAAAATTTGACCCAGTCTTTGAATGTTTCTCTGAAGCCTGAATGCTCCGGCTTGTTTACATTTCAGTTTACAGTTCACACTGACCTGACTCTCAGAGACTTTTGGAAGAGTCAGTTCAACATGTTCTAGTGTGTGAGGCTGATAATTAAAGCCTGGGAAATACTTTTTCAGACATGAAACTTTTCGCAGTCCGAACACCACCTATCAACCAATTAACCCTTTCGGGGTTTTGGTCGTACTAGTATGGCTTACGCCCTGGGGTTATTGACGTACTAGTACGCCTAAATTCTAGCACCCTCAAATCAAGCAGAAACAGGCTGTTAGGCCTAGATGTGATAGAATGGGTCTGTGCAGTCAGTGTGCGCAGTATAAAAAAATTCCTGCACCACACAGTGCATAATGAGGAAAAAAAAACTGACCGTGTTTTTGGTTTAAAACAGCGACTTTGCAGTCTATTTTCGTATGGTATTTATGCTTGTATTCTCGTTTTCTTAGTCTGATTTTATAGAATAGATGATATATTACAGAAATAGAGATAATTTTGACTGGTTTCACGATGACAAGTACCTTGAAACTGAACGCAAAGTAGCGAAAATGTTCGATTTTGGCCGATGTTCAAGAGTAAACAAATCACACCATGCGTCCAATACACATCAACTGGAGAGTCTAATATTCTTGCACAAGTGCGCTGATATTATTTATACCATTTTTACAATGATGCAGTTGTATACATAACAGTAAATCTTCTATTTTTTGTGAGAATAAAAATTCAAAATGGAAAGCAAATGTAATGTAATAGGGGCTTGGAGACGTGACTAATGAACAGATAAGATGTTATTTTAGTGCAAGGAATGTCTGCCTTGTTTATTATGGACCCTATTTTGAAATTGGTATCGTTTGAAATTTGTGTGAAATTGGCCAAATTGCCATTTTCTGACCACTATTTTGGGTAGTTGAAATTGGTAAACAGGCGGTTTCTTGTACTCAATCGATAGAAGAAATGGAGTTCTAGCGAATTAGCTATAATTTTAGTAGACTGAAACATTGGAATTTGCCAAAAATAGGGCTCAAAGTGGGCGAAATCGCCAATGCGTAAATGGTATGGATACCGCTAACTTCGCAAAAGCATAATTCCGTTAGTTTTTGATCAAATTTCATAATTTTTGTGGCGTTATGATTGGAAAAAGATTCTCTATCATTTCATAAGAAAAAATAATTTTTTTTTTTAAATTCGTGGACCCTGAGAACGAGTTTCAGAGAGACCCCTTGGACCCCCAAAAGGTTAAATAACAAAAAAAGGCATAATACCGTGACTGGAACATTACACAAATAACCCACACACATAGAAGAGAGGAGCTTATGACGACATTTCGGTCCGACTTGGACAATTTATGAAGTCACACTACAAAAAGGAGAGGAGGAGGGAGTATATATAGGTCAGCAGACAGGACGAAACCAATTAAGTTCAAACATAGTTTTCACTGTACGTATTTTGTTTTCAAATAAAGTTCACAAACATAGCTTATAGAAAGTGGTAGAAGAAAATAATCAAACAGCAATGGGGTTTTCTCAGACGTACTTTTATTCTCATCTCCAAAGCTGTGGGTCCCCAGTCAGTTATAAAGATTTGTATTTTGGACTGTGTGGCTGGCAGTAACATCCTGGTTGATCAGGCCCTGATCCACCGCGAGGCCTGGTCATGGACTGGGCCATGGGGGCGTTGACCCCCGGGACACACTCCAGGTAGCAGGTAGACCTACAGGTTGAGGTGGATGACTCTCTCTCCTGTATTGATGAACACTAATTATCCTGCTAGTTCAGCTACCACACACCAACAGTCATCACAATACAAATTTGCTGGTAAGGCAATGATTGTTTTTTTTTTCCCAATAGTTGACACAGGCTGAAGAATAACTCAACAAGACAAACCACGTAACGTATTTCCACACGATGAATTCAAAATGAAAATGTCAGCATGAAAGTACATAATATTGGATTTGTCATCTTTATCCCTAATGTATTTACCTATGCACAAATAACCTGCAAGTAGGAAAAAGAAACTCATGACGATGTTTTGGATTATTAACTAGTCACACACTATGTGACTTGTTAATGGTCTAAGTCAGACCAAAATGTTTTCATAAGTTCTCCTATATGTGGGCTGTTTGTGTATTGTATTAATGTTGGTAGAATTACCAACAATATGTTAATTAAAAGGACACAAGTGCAACTAATGTGACATTTTATTGTGGCAACGTTTCGCTCTCCAGGAGCTTTGTCAAGCCGTTACAAACAATACATGGACACAGAGGGTATATATAAGCTTAGAGTGAGGTAGCAGTAGTAGTAGTAATATTAGTTGTAGTAGTAGTAGTGTCCATGTATTGTTTGTAACGGCTTGATAAAGCTCCTGGAGAGTGAAACGTTGCCACAAAAAAATGTCACATTAGTTGCACTTGTGTTCTTTTAATTAACATGTTTGTGTATTGTTTTGGTCATGGTATTGTGCGTTTGTATTCTCTATTTATCTATATAATGAATTAGTACTCATAAGCTCAATCTTTTATGTGAGTAAAGACACAGAAGGATTCTTTATTTGATAGTATGAATAGAGTTGTACTATACAGTGGACCCCCGAGTTTTGTAAACCCCGGAAATCGTACATTTATGTAAGTATAATATTGTCAGTGCTTGTGGAAAAGTATTTTTGGGGGTCTGAAATAGACTAACCTACGTGACATTTTTCCTTAAGGGAGTAAATTCATTCGGTAATGGCACTTGAGCAGACTTCAGGAGTGAAGTTTTTACGAAACTCGGGGGTCCACTGTATATGTATACCCACAATTATTTTAGGTAAATAAACTTAAAGATGGACGTGGGGCTCAAACTGCGGTCCGTAAATTGACAGTCCGACGCATATTTGCAATGTTTGGATAATAAATTAGGCTGTGTTTTGTCTGGCAGGAGCTGTATGAGGCCTCATTGAGGCTCGTTGCAGCTGCCTCACTGCAAAATGTTGCTAAAATAATACATAAACATTGCAATTGTTTCCATTTATGTTTAGAAACTTAATTTGGACTGATTTGCTCTAAGTAGAACTTTTTCAAGCTATAACTACTTGTACCTATTTTCTATCATACCAGCTCAACTTTTGACCAAGCTTCCTTGTTGAGTGCCTGATCAACTAGGCTGTTGTTGGTGGCCTACTGGCCCACATATCCATTCTGAATAAGACACATGTGCAACAATACACAAGTGTTGCACATGTGCCTTAGTCATTAGATTCTATGTTGAAAAAGACACTTATGTACAGTTCAAGACATTTATTGGAGGTAACGTTTTGTCATGAGTGGCTTCTTCAGGCCTAATTAGAACTAGTTAGGACTAAAGAAGCCACTCATGACAAAACTCTCCCTATAATAAATATAATAACCAAATGTAATTCTTTGTATCATGTCCAAATAAAATATTATTATTATTATTATTATTATTATTATTATTATTATTATTATTATTGAGCTGTACATGTCTTTTTCCACATCTTGTCAGTATCATCATATCATTTTTCATTAGATTCTATGTACAGGAGGTCCACAACTTAGAAACCTCCACACTTGCAAATGGGGAACTTAAATAACCAATTGTGAAACGTAACCATCTGTTGTACTGTGTTTTCTAAGACTATTGCTTCCCTTAATCTATTTTGTGAAGGGATTCAGGGAAATTGGTTAGTCAGACTTGAGTCCTGGAGGTGTGAGGTACATTGCCTGCACTCTAAAGGAAGGGTGGTGATATGTGCTGTTTAGAGGGACATCTAAATTGTATCTGCATGCCTCTGGCAAGACAGCAATAGTGTGAATGATGGTGGAAGTGTTTCTTTTTCGGGTCACCCTGCCTTGGTGGGAGACGGCCAGCGTATGTTAAAAAAACTCAATCATTTTTTTTCTCTCCCACCTTGGAAGGCACCAATGATGCACATGTTCCTCCTTCCTCCTTCCTTCCCTTCCCATGGTCTCCCATCTCTGCCATGGAAATATACCCCTCTTTCCTTGAGCATTTTCAATTTCCGTCATGTTGCTGCTGTTGTGATAATCTTTAGGCTGTTGCAGCCCTTTAACTCAACAATAGGCAGCCTAAAACCTGTGATAAATCTTCAACCCAACAAAAACATGATGTGATACCATTTTTTCAATATTTTACACAACCCCCACAAGGGAAAATGAAACTTATGATGACATTTCAATCTGACTTGCACCATTAAATAGTGTCTAGTTAATGGTGCAAGTCAGACTGAAACATTATGAAATCGTTCTCCTGTATATGGGTTATTTGTGTATAATATTGTGTCTTTTTATTCTTTCAATATTTTGATATTTTCTAGTATATTTTTTGTGTTAGGCATTCATATAATAGAGGTATATTATCTCTCTGCTTGTGTTAGACAATGGACTCATCTCTGGTATACCTGGAGTATACCTGAAGTGTTTCAGGGGTCAACGCCCCCACGGCCCAGTCCATGACCAGGCCTCATGAATACATATTTTTAGTAAATGTCATCGTTGAAAAAATTAATAGGATTTAGATTCGTATTGTTATCATCCTGGTCCCCATTTCAGGTTATAACTTGGGCTTTGATAGGAAAATTGCAGGTTTTTTAATGTATTTTTCACTTAAACTACGTGTCCAGTCTATCTACGTTGTTAATTGGGGGTCCACTGTATATTTTTTTTATTTCTGTGAGCAGTATGTGTGTACAAGTGAGGATGTTGCAGGTCATGGGATCATTGGGACTGTGATGTCTCTGTGCACTTTTGGCAAGACAGATATTGAGTGAATGACTGTGAATGCGCTTTTTTTCTTTTTTAGGGAGTTACATTAACCCTAGTGGGAGATACTTGGTGTGGTAAAGAAAAATAGTTTTGCATTGCAGTTATAAAAATATGCTATGGCTCCCAAGCGCAAAATAGTCGTTTCTGGAGGAATTTCAACTCGTGTGAAAAGAAGCAGAAAAGCACTTTCCATAGAAGAAAAACTTAATCTTGTAACTGACCGAGACAATGGAATATCCGTGACCATCGTTGCCCAGAAATATGGCATTGGTGAACAGACTGTGCGAGATATTTACAAGAGAAAAGCAGAGTTAATGCATTACGCCCGAAGTTTGGATAGCTCTCTCGGGCTCAAGTACAGGAAGAATATAAGAAAATGTGGCAACCTGATGCCACATCACTGGCAATTGCAAAGAGGATTGCACGATGAGGAGACCGTCTCTGATATTTCCATTGCAGAGAGAGGCCAACACCCTCTCCACATAACTGGTGACTCTTTTGAGGAGTCGCTAGGCTGGTGGTGGACTCAGAGAAATGCTTGTGGCTTGTACGCAAGACCAGACACACAAGGCATTACCAGTCTGGTAAGTATTTTTAAATTCAAAGTCATTTTATTATTATTACCACAGTATTATTATTATTACCACAATATTATTATTATTACCACAGTATTATTATTATATTATTATTGTTATTTATTATTATTGTTATTATTATTATTAGTTTTGTATTATTATTATTATGTAAAGTGCTAAACCCTTATGTGGTCATTCAAACGGAGGATCAGTCTTCCATCAATTTAGTGCAAGATAGACGTACTGCCCAATTGAACTTAGTTAAGCCTTACATATCAGTGTTATTATTATATTCATAGGGAATGGGGGGCAATCAGGTGTAATGTGAAGAAGGGGAGCAGTTCCAATTCCTTTGATCAAGAGCCCATCACCAGCATCAAAATTCTTTCCCTTGAAGGGTCCCTACATGTCGAAGATTAATGGTGACAGCCTGGACGTTGTCACAAATAAAAGTAACTTGCGGTATTTTACGACGACTTATGTTCGTAGTTAACCCCATATTTGGGGAGGAAACCTTACATTTGGGACCATCCTGGACCATCAACAAAACAAATGACTAATCATTGAACGGGTGAGGTTTGAACAGATGGCAAGTGAGGCCTACAACTTCAGGCCAGTGTGCCAACCACTTGGCCAGCTGGCTACAGTAAGATTCATCCAGCCTAGTTGGATGAATCTTATTCAGCCTAGATGGATAAATATTATCTGACGTAGTTGGATGAATCTTATTCAACCTAGTTGGATGAATCTTATTCAACCTAGTTGGATGAATCTTATTCAACCTAGTTGGATGAATCTTATCCAGCCTAGTTGGTGAATCTTATTGTAGCCAGGTGGCCAAGTGGTAAGGGCACTGACCTGGAGTTTTACCACTCACTTGCCATGGGTTCAATCCCCACCCGTTCTGTGTTTAGTTTTCAATCGTTTTATTACAGCTTTGTGAATCATACAAACAACTGTATTTTCGTAAAGTAGAGTACAGGATTCAATTAACTCTGGAGTAATTAATACAGCCTCTCCTCACTTAACAATGGAGTTCCATTCTTAAGACCACGTCGTTAAATAAATTCATCGCTAAGTGAGGAGCATACTATAATGGTAGTGAGTTTGTGCCAACCATCTTTGATATTGTTTTAATGTCACCTTTGCACCATTTATAACATTTCTGGTATACATATTTCTAAATGTTTATACAGTAGTATACTGTACATATATTGAAATCAACAGAATAGAGGAAATCAGCTCTAATATACATTATTTAGGTATGAATACTGGTCAGAGAGCCGGTCGTAAGTCCGAGGCGTCGGTAAAAGAGTACGTCGGTAAGTGAGGAGAGGCTGTATATAGACTCAGTGAAAAGGAGGGGTGCCATGGGAACAGTAAGAAAACATTGTATCAGCCTCCATGGTCCTAGATTGCTGATATTCAAATTGCTACCAGCAGATATCAACCTGCTACCAGCAGATATCAACCAGCTACCAGCAAATATCAACCTGCTTCCAGCAGATATCAACCTGCTTCCAGCAAATATCAGCCTGCTACCACCAGATATCAACCTGCTACCAGTAGATATCAACCTGCTACCAGTAGATATCAACCTGCTACCAGTAGATATCAACTTGCTACCACCAGATATCAACCTTCTACCAGCAAATATCAACCTGGTACCAGGAAATATCAACCTACTACCAGCAGATATCAACCTGCTACCAGCAAATATCAACCTGCTACCAGCAAATATCAACCTGCTACCAGCAAATATCAACCTGCTACCAGCAGATATCAACCTACTACCAGCAGATATCAAGCTGCAAGCAGCAAATATCAAGCTGCTACCAGCAAATATCAACCTGCTACCAGCAAATATCAACCTGCTACCAGCAAATATCAACCTGCTACCAGCAAATATCAACCTGCTACCAGCAAATATCAACCTGCTACCAGCAGATATCAACCTGCTACCAGCAAATATCAACCTGATACCAGCAAATATCAACCTGCTACCAGCAGATATCAACCTGCTACCAGCAAATATCAACCTGCTACCAGCAAATATCAACCTGCTACCAGAAATATTACTGGAACATGTGCAGAAGTTTTTGGAAAGAAACTGGATCACTACCTCCACCAGGGCCAGATCAACCAGGCTGTGATGGATGTATGAGCCAGCAAGCCAAGTACCAGATCAACCAGGCTGTGATGGATGTATGGGCCAGCAAGCCAAGTACCAGATCAACCAGGTTGTGATGTACATATATATATGTAGGCCAGCATGTTGCCAGTAGCAATAGCCTTATTGACCAGGCAATCACCAGAAAAACCAGGCCCCAGGGTGGACTACGAGGGTAGTAAAAAATTCATAACTGGTCAAAGGTATATAATATCACAGATATTTATACATACTGTAATTCTTCACCGTATAACAATATTATGTGTCCCATGGCTTGGTTGGCAACGCTCTTGCCACACACACTGAGTGTCCGTGGTTCAATCCCTGGCCAGGTGGAAATGTTGGGCATGTTTCATTACACCTGCTGTCCCTGTTCACATAGCATTAAGTAGGTACCTGGGTGTTGGTTGATTGGTGTGGGTGGCATCCTGGGGGACAAGATCGAAGGATCACAATGGAAATAAGACAGACAGTCCTCAATGACACACTGACTATCTTGGGTTATCCTGGGTGGCTAACCCTCTGGGTTAAAAATCCCAACAAATCTTATCTTATTATACTCCTGAAGTGTTTGAATTTCCCAGTCAGATTCCTCACCCTTTTATCTATGTTTTATCCAGTACCAGAACATACGTTTTCCTCTCGTATCTTCTACCTATTCAGACTCCTAATTTATTTGACATTTGGTCAGTACATTGTTCTAACATAAAGTGCCACTATCCCCAGTGTCCCATTGATCTGATGGTATGTAACATTCCCTGTCCTGGGCCATGTTCATCTATTCCCAGTGTCCCATTGACCTGATGGTATGTAACATTTCCTGCCCCGGGGTCATGTTCATCTATCCCCAGTGTCCCATTGACCTGATGGCATGTAACATTCCCTGCCCCGGGGTCATGTTCATCTATCCTCAGTGTCCATTGACCTGACGAGATCCCTGCCCCGGGTCATATGTATCTACCCTCTTCATCAACTCTCTGGCAACTTGACCCAACATGGGTGAGAGGCAGGGAGGCATTAAGGAAAAGTGTGAATGAGGGTTTTCATTATGCTAGCTTGCCTGTGAGCCTATAGTCTTTTTTTGATTGCTTTACTATATATGAGGTAAACTTATGTCCAGCCGTTATTTTGAATTGTAAACAAAAAGAACAGTAGTTGTCTCATGTAGTATTGTATTATCTCAAAGTTTCTGCTTCACTATAACACTGTTTATTATTATGTACTGTAGGGCCTCGCTTATACAGCAGGTTGGGTTCCGGGGTACTGTAGGGCCTCGCTTATACAGCAGGTTGGGTTCCGGGGTACTGTAGGGCCTCGCTTATACAGCAGGTTGGGTTCCGGGGTACTGTAGGGCCTCGCTTATACAGCAGGTTGGGTTCCGGGGTACTGTAGGGCCTCGCTTATACAGCAGGTTGGGTTCCGAGGTACTGTAGGGCCTCGCTTATACAGCAGGTTGGGTTTCGAGGTACTGTAGGGCCTCACTTATACAGCAGGTTGGGTTCCGAGGTACTGTAGGGCCTCGCTTATACAGCAGGTTGGGTTCCGGGTACTGTAGGGCCTCGCTATACAGCAGGTTGGGTTCCGGGGTACTGTAGGGCCTCGCTTATACAGCAGGCTGGGTTCCGGGGTACTGTAGGGCCTCACTTATACAGCAGGTTGGGTTCCGGGATACTGTAGGGCCTCGCTTATACAACAGGTTGGGTTCCGGGGTACTGTAGGGCCTCGCTTATACAGCAGGTTGGGTTCCGGGGTACTGTAGGGCCTCGCTTATACAGCAGGTTGGGTTCCAGGGTACTGTAGGGCCTCGCTTATACAGCAGGTTGGGTTCCGGGGTACTGTAGGGCCTCACTTATACAGCAGGTTGGGTTCCGGGTACTGTAGGGCCTCGCTTATACAGCAGGTTGGGTTCCGGGGTACTGTAGGGCCTCGCTTATACAGCAGGTTGGGTTCTGGGGTACTGTAGGGCCTCGCTTATACAGCAGGTTGGGTTCCGGGTACTGTAGGGCCTCGCTTATACAGCAGGTTGGGTTCCGGGTACTGTAGGGCCTCGCTATACAGCAGGTTGGGTTCCGGGTACTGTAGGGCCTCGCTTATACAGCAGGTTGGGTTCCGAGGTACTGTAGAGCCTCGCTATACAGCAGGTTGGGTTCCGGGGTACTGTAGGGCCTCGCTTATACAGCAGGTTGGGTTCCGAGGTACTGTAGGGCCTCGCTTATACAGCAGGTTGGGTTCCGGGGTACTGTAGGGCCTCGCTTATACAGCAGGTTGGATTCTGGGGTACTGTAGGGCCTCACTTATACAGCAGGTTGGGTTCCAGGGTACTGTAGGGCCTCACTTATACAGCAGGTTGGGTTCCGGGTACTGTAGGGCCTCGCTATACAGCAGGTTGGGTTCCGGGGTACTGTAGGGCCTCGCTTATACAGCAGGTTGGGTTCTGGGGTACTGTATGGCCTCACTTATACAGCAGGTTGGGTTCCGGGTACTGTAGGGCCTCGCTTATACAGCAGGTTGGGTTTCGGGTACTGTAGGGCCTCGCTTATACAGCAGGTTGGGTTCCGGGTACTGTAGGGCCTCGCTATACAGCAGGTTGGGTTCCGGGGTACTGTAGGGCCTCGCTTATACAGCAGGTTGGGTTCCGGGGTACTGTAGGGCCTCACTTATACAGCAGGTTGGGTTCCGGGGTACTGTAGGGCCTCGCTTATACAGCAGGTTGGGTTCCGGGGTACTGTAGGGCCTCGCTTATACAGCAGGTTGGGTTCTGGGGTACTGTAGGGCCTCCCTTATACAGCAGGTTGGGTTCCGGGGTACTGTAGGGCCTCGCTTATACAGCAGGTTGGGTTCCGGGGTACTGTAGGGCCTCGCTTATACAGCAGGTTGGGTTCCGGGGTACTGTAGGGCCTCGCTTATACAGCAGGTTGGGTTCCGGGGTACTGTAGGGCCTCGCTTATACAGCAGGTTGGGTTCCGGGGTACTGTAGGGCCTCACTTATACAGCAGGTTAGGCACAACACTGTGACTGGAACAATACACAGATAACCCACACATACATAGGAGAAAAAACTTATGATGATGTTTCAGTCCAACTTGGACCATTAACTAGTTACAAACTAGTTAATGGTCCAAGTCGGATAACAAAGTATCAGTGTGTATTTAAAGATTCATATCACTATGGATTAGCCGATGTATGGAGATTAATGCCATTCAGTTCTTTGGGAGTTAGGGACATCTGCGGCACTGCTCCTAGAGTTAGTCTTTGATGTTTTACTGGTGAATCACTATGCATATTGTATAGGGAATAAGTTTGATTGGCACCCATTCTTTGAAAGTTTTAACTGGTGTTTATGACAAAAGCACCTTGTCATGCTCCCATGTCAAATGGTGTCCTGTATACAGTATAGTTTTCGAACTGCTCTCCTCATCCCAGTTGGATTAGTGTGAAGCATGCGATCTTTTTTTCATTAATTTGCAACTGCCAAGGTTATTCACAACCCGGGAAAATGTTGCTCATGGATGATGCTTCAGTGGTCCCTCAGGTCCAGTGATTTTGAAATAATGCACTTATTGGGTTCTGGTACATTATGCCTAGGATGACAACTGGATTTCCAAACAGCATGTGGCGCTCCACATGCTCATGAGTTTTGAGCAATAATCGGCTTCATGGAACTCGTAAGAGAATAAACGAATAGAGAATCATGAGGTAATCAAGACTGAGGAAGGCGGGTTATACGTGCTTGAGAAATAGATATAGGGAACTTCAGTAAAGTCAAGTTTGGTGAATATTCCAAACTGTAAATAGGATGAAATAGTTGATCCAAAACTGCAAATTTGGAAGGCCTTGATATTTAGGGGTTTTAGAACCTACGTTTCTTGATGAGATTATTGGATATAAAGTGTTAAACTTGTCAGTTAAATGATATACAGATGTAAACATTTTGAGCATAGTAGTCCCCGTATCCATGGGGATATCTTCGCTTCAAGAGCAGGTATCGTTGATACCTAAAATCGTGGATAGTGGTGAACCCTATATATAATTCATTTTTCCTTTACATACATACCTATGATAAAGTTTAATTTATAAATTATTCAGAATAAGTCTAGAATTAACACTGATGGGAAGCATTTCACAGCTTCTCTTAGGCTTTGAAGACTTCCTCCCTCAATACTTTTGCACTTTAGGGCCATTATTAAGCAAAATTAAGGGTTATTTTTGAGCCATGGTTAACCATGGATAACTGAAACAGTGGATACCGAATCCGTGGAAATGAGGGTTCTGCTGTATTTAAGTTTGAGAAGGATGAGGGGCCAGCACTGCCCAGTCATTCACCTATGGGCTTTAAAGGGCATGTAAGTTCCCCCGTCTTATAATATGTTCATTTTTCCCTGTAATCAACCTTGTCCATAATTACTATCGCATTTGCTTTGGAATAAAGTCAGTTTTCTTAATATGGTATAACTTAACAAATATTTGATGACAATTGTGTTGCAGAGGTCTGAGTTTTGCTTAGTTTTGCTCAGACCTCTACAACACAATTGTCGTCAAAGATTTGTTAAGTTATACCATGAATTAAGGAAAGATCCTAGACTTCACCTTACAAAACAGACAGAGCAAATGTGATAGTAATTATGGACAAGGTAGATTATAGTGGAGAAATGAACATGTTATTAGAAGACGGGGGAAGTGACGTGCTTCTTAAATAATTCCATTACAACCACTTAGAGACCATATAACAACCAATTACTTATTGCCTTATTAGTCTGAAGCTAGGCTTAAGTTTACCCAAAATGCTTTGCATACTAAGGAGCTTTCAACATTCACATCTAAATGTCACCCATCTCTGTACACATATTGTATCATGATGAAATAACGAATCTTTAATCTTTAATTTGTGAGGGCTGGAATGCTATGACTAGGCCTGTTTGTTCATTATCACTGGATTGTGTGTGTGTTTGTGCAAAGGCAAGTAGGCCTATCATTGTTGACAGGAAAAGCATGAATATGAGGGCAGAAAACCCAGCTGCTCTAAGTTAACATAATGTTTCTGTTTTGGTAGTGTCTATTCTGAACTAGATGTTATCTAGGACCGAATTTGTCTATACGTCATTCATTATCTAGAATTGAGTTTGTCTTACTAGATGTTATTCATTATCTAGGATTGCGTTAATCTAACTATATGTCATTCTTTATCTAGGATTGAGTTTGTCTAACTAGATGTTATTCATTATCTAGGATTGAATTTTTCTAACTAATGTCATTCATTATCTAGGATTGAGTTTGTCTAACTAGTGTTATTCATTACTGAGGAATGAGAGTATCTAACTAGTGTTATTCATTACTGAGGAATGAGAGTATCTAACTAGTGTTATTCATTACTGAGGAGTGAGAGTATCTAACTAGTGTTATTCATTACTGAGGAATGAGAGTATCTAACTAGTGTTATTCATTACTGAGGAATGAGAGTATGTATCTAACTAGTGTTATTCATTACTGAGGAATGAGAGTATCTAACTAGTGTTATTCATTACTGAGGAATGAGAGTATCTAACTAGTGTTATTCATTACCGAGGAATGAGAGTATCTAACTAGTGTTATTCATTACTGAGGAATGAGAGTATCTAACTAGTGTTATTCATTACTGAGGAATGAGAGTATCTAACTGTGTTATTCATTACTGAGGATGAGAGTATCAACTAGTGTTATTCATTACTGAGGAATGAGAGTATCTAACTAGTGTTATTCATTACTGAGGAATGAGAGTATCTAACTAGTGTTATTCATTACTGAGGAATGAGAGTATCTAACTAGTGTTATTCATTACTGAGGAGTGAGAGTATCTAACTAGTGTTATTCATTACTGAGGAATGAGAGTATCTAACTAGTGTTATTCATTACTGAGGAATGAGAGTATGTATCTAACTAGTGTTATTCATTACTGAGGAATGAGAGTATCTAACTAGTGTTATTCATTACTGAGGAATGAGAGTATCTAACTAGTGTTATTCATTACTGAGGAATGAGAGTATCTAACTAGTGTTATTCATTACTGAGGAATGAGAGTATCTAACTAGTGTTATTCATTACTGAGGAATGAGAGTATCTAACTAGTGTTATTCATTACTGAGGAATGAGAGTATCTAACTAGTGTTATTCATTACTGAGGAATGAGAGTATCTAACTAGTGTTATTCATTACCGAGGAATGAGAGTATCTAACTAGTGTTATTCATAAGGGACTGGTCCAAAAGCTAGAGGAGCCGGCAGGAATAATAGGAAAAGCACTGCAGTTGATCAGGAAATACCTGACAGGAAGGAAACAAGTAATGGTAGTGAAAACATTTTACCATGATTGGGGAAATGTTTCTTCTAATAAATGTCCTGAACTGTACATAAGTGTCTTTGTCCACATGTTGTTGGTATCTCCATTCCACTTCTCAGAGTTTTTATTAAAAGGTTTTGCTCTGTGTTGAGTCTGTATGTCTTGGTAAAGCTTGACACAAAGTGATATGTTTTAATAGAAGTGGACCCATGCTAATCTCCCAATGGTGTATAAATATACCGAGTTGGATGAATCTTATTGTAGCCGGTTGGCCCATGTGACTTACACTCTGGCCTGACGCTTTAGGACTCACTCGCCATGGGTTTGAACCCCACCCATACCGTGGTTTGTTTGCAGTTGTGCTATTACGATTTCGTGAGTCATAAGTGTCTTGATGTTGCTGAATGGCTCTTGATTCAGGATTACCTTGCATTCCTGAGTTACTGTGTATCTTGTAGCACTGCTCTGGTTATTATTCTTGATCTTTCTTGTTGCTTAGGAAAAAATCTTTAAATGTCTGAAGAAAAATGTTTTATCAACTATGGATCAGAGATGCAGAAAAGCTTCGGATACTGTTCAGACATTCAGACGCTTGACGAACGTTCATACACTGGTCGGAGGACAAGTAACTTGATTAGGAAAAAGCCTTCATGGCCACAGACTCTGTCAAAGAAGAAATCAGTTAAGTACAGCACCAGCTATAATCAGTCATGGGAGGAAATCTATGACTTTGTGAGGAGATCTGCTATGTCAGATAAACATATATTCTGCAACATTTGCCAAAAAGATGTTTCCATTGCCCACCAAGGATCTTATGACATTGAGCGCCATGCAAGAGGGCAGAGGCACAACAGGTTAATGCTCGCCCTTATGGACCAATCGCCTGCTGGGTTCATATCACCTCACAATGTAAATATTGGCAAGGTAGGTACAGTATTAAAATGCTATTACACAAATAACCCACACATAGGAGAGAGAAGCTAACAACAACACTGTTTCTGTTCATAAGCTTCTCTATTTTCTTTGTGTATTGTTCCAGTAACTCTATTGTGCCTTTTTCTTCTTTAGAATCTAGTCAGCTCACTTATAAAGTGCCTCTTTATAGCGCAGTTTTTTTAAATGCAGTTGAAAAAGTTAATTGAAAACTGAATAGCCTGAAATGCATCGCATAATAAGAGGCTTTCTGTAAAGAAGTTTATGCAGAACAAGGCACATGGGGATGAAAATCTTCAGCTCGAGATCTTTCACACTCATGTATCGTCAGGAGCAATGCAGTGTTGCATTGGTCCTGGAGGAGCAATTCTTCGAGGCAAGGCAGAAGATATCAGTGGTAGCTCATGCCTCAAAAAATTCCCCCTCTTATCTGCTTTTGTCTTGCAACATTGCATAGCTCCTGACAATGCAAGAGTCTGAAAGATCTAGATTTAAAGATTTCCATTCCTATGTGTCTGTTTGCAATTGTATTGCAAAGTAGTTTACATATGTGAATATGATAATGGTATACAGTATCAACAAGTTAATAAGACACGTGTGCAACAGTTAGGTATCTTTATTCCGAAAAGTTTCACCTACACAGTAGGCTTCTTCAGTCGAATACAGAGGAGGCAGCAGAAGCAGTAGAGATTTAAAGACGATGTAATCAGTCCACCCTTGAAGATGAAGAACAGCCTGGTCGATCAGGCCCTAAGTAAGTAATTAAGTAAGTAAGTAAGTAAGTTTATTCAGGTATACACGAATACATTTACTTAGATTATCATACATGGCAGCATATGTGTAGAGAACCTGGGATAATCCAAAAAAGTTAGACAGAGTGACTTATTTCCATTGGGGTCCTTTACCTGATCCACCTGATCCACTGTGAGGTCTGGTCACAGACTGGGCTTACTGTGGCCTGAAAATAACCCTTAATTTTGCTTAATAATGACACCAAAATGCACAAGTATAGTTAGTGATGGTGACAGTTCTTCAAAGCCTAAGAGAAGCTGTGAAATACTTCCTATCAGTGAAAAAGTGATAATTCTTAACTTAGTGCACATAATTTATCAGTTAAACTTGATAATAGGTACATACAATACTTTATCAATCACAGTTATGAAAAATTATCTTGAACTCATTGTAAACTCCTAAATTCATAATTTATTGTTATTGCCCTCTTAATCTTAAGTAAATCTTAAGTTTCCCCAAAATGCTCTGCATATACAGGGGCTTTCAGCATGTACACCTAATGTCATTCTCCTGTGTACAACACTATATGATGCTGAAATAATGTACAGTGGTACCCCGAGTTTTGTACTATATTCGTTCCAGAAGGCTGTTTGAGTGCCGTTACCTAAAGAATGTGTTCCCATAAGGAATACAGTGGACCCTCGGTTTTCGTTGAAAATTCTTTCCAGAATGCTGTTTGAGTGTCGTTACCAAACAAATTTATTCCCATAAAGACAAATGTAAATTAGATTAGTCATTTCAGACCCCCAAAAATACGCTTACAAAAGCACTTACGAAAATACACTTACATAATTGTTCAAGTTTGGAGGTGAACGAAAACCAAGGGTCCACTGTAATGTAAATTAGATTAGTCCGTTTCAGATCCCCAAAAATACACTTACAAAAGCACTTACAATAATACACTTACATAATTGTTCGAGTTGGGAGCTGTATGAAACTCAGGGTACCACTGTATTATTATTATACTATATAGAGGAGGTTTATAAGGAAGCTGATCTGTAGGATTGTCTAAATATTCCTTCAGTTGGGTACCTTGATGCTGGTGGGAGCTCTTGATTTAAAGAATTTCAAGAATCCTTCCCATCCTTGGATCAGATATGATTATCTCCCATCCCCAGGTAGTGTATGACCTCTACATGTTTACTGGTTTCCCATGAATGTAATGATGATAATGCTAATGTTGACATTGAAATCATGTATCAATATAATGATAAGGCAAATAATGACAAGGTAGGTACTGTATAAACATGATTTTATGTAAATACAGTAAATCCTCAATATAATGAACCTCGATATAACAGACAGAATCCACTGGATAGATTGTGCTTTTAACTCATGAAATCATAGTAACACAATTGCAAACAACTATGGAAATGGTGGGGTTTGAATCCATGGTGAGTCTTAAAACTCCAGGCCAGTGTGTTAGCCATTGGGCCAGCTGGCTCACTGGCTTACATACTGGCCTGGAGTTTCATGATTCACCCCACCTGTTCTGTGGCTTGTCATTTTAATTCCTTGATTTTCAATAGTTTTTGCAGTATATCTGTAAATTGCAAGGGGCTGGTGACCTTTTCTCATATATAAATTACTAAATACTATAAAAAGAAGATAAGCTTTATGTTTTCTTCTTTTTTCGGGTCACTCTGCCTCAGTGGAAAGCCATCGGTGTGTTGATAAAAATGTAAATTGTGCGTACGGTACAGACATACTACCTCACTAATACGGTGGGTTAGTTTCCAGACCGCTGCTGTAAAGCAAATGACAGTCTTTTCTTTTTCACTTGCCAGTGCCTATAAAAGCCTAAAAACATGTTTACACTATCATTTATTAAGTGTTCATTAGCACTAGGCCTAAAAAACGATGTCAAAAAATATATAAAAAAAAATTGAAAATTGCCGAAAACCATCTTAAGAGCAAGGCAAGTCTGAAAATAATAAGCACGAATATAAATGAAAAGCGCAGTATTAGTGAAATGCTCTAAAGTAAGCACCATATTAATAAGGTATACCTGTACTGAATTACGTGTACAGTAGAGTTAAGGATTAAAGATTTTATTTCTTCGCATAGTTTATAATGTGTAATTACAATTTTAATTTGCTAAGTAGTACAAAGAAAGCCATTATCATGCTGGGGCATTTCAGGCAGACTAAACCTAATACTTAACAGACTACTTAATACTAGGCATATATAACATAGTTGGTTCGAATTGAACATTGTCTTTTATACTTTATTGCTTTTTCTGCCATTTTTCTAACATTATTCTGATTTGACATACACTTGGAGAAGCCTTCCTATTAGTGCATTATATTCAGGGTTTACTGTAGTCACATTGGAAACACAAATTTACTGTACATTCTTATTTTATATTACTGTATTACACCTAGAGTATTTTCTGGCATATAAGGTGCACGATCATATAAGACATATAAGACGATGTTTGCAAGCAGTTGTAACGTAATGTAACGTTAGTAAACGGTTGCTAAAGTGTAATACAAAGCTGACCTTTGACCCTGACCTTGAGTATATAAGGTGCAGGATGATTTTCCAAGACTTTTTGTGGAAAAAAAAGTGTTTTATATGCCACAAAATACGGTTTGTGAAGTGGTAAACCATATGGGTCTTTCAGCACAAGTAGTAGTATTTTAAGGGGAAAATTGTGCATAACTGAAAATTTTATTGAAAAAACAAACCTTGTTATTTTGCAATATTTTGATGTTTTCAAAGAATTTTGTATAATTTTTTAGGAAATTTCAGTTTTGCCAATAAAATTAAGATAGTTTTGGGTTACAGCAAGTTACTTAGAGCTTGATTATCTTCCACATAGTGCTAGGTTCAGCATCAAGATAAGATTTGTTGGGTTTTTAAACCAGAGACTTAGCCACCCAAGTTAACCCAGGGTAGGGAGGGTTATCCACCTAGGATAATCCAATAAAGTCAGTGCTTCATCAAGGACTTTGTTTGTCTTATTTCCGTTGTGGTCCTTTAAGTTTGTCCCCGAGGATGCCAGCCACACCAGTCAACTAACACACAGGTACCTACTTACTGCTAGGTGAACAGTGACATTAGGTGTAAGGTAACATGCCCAATGTTTCCACCCAGCCAGCTGAACCCTGGAGTTTACCTGGAGAGGGTTTCGGGGATCAACGTCCCCACGGCTCGGTCTGAGACTAGGCCTAGTGGTGAATCAGGGTCTGATCAATCAGGCTGTTACTGCTGGGGATTTCACTGTACATATTTGAGACCAGTCACTCCAGGATTTTCCAGGTGTAGATTATGATGTGCCTTTGTTGCCTACTTTCCATGAAGTACATTTCAAGGGACTTCAAGCATTCTCAGTAGTTCAGATGCTTGACTGAATTTATGCAAGCAGTGAAAGTTCTCTGTACATTTTCCAGATCTAATTTCTCCTGCATCATTCTAGCCTTGAGAAAACAAGTGATTTTAAGAGAATCATTGGCTTTGCATCTCTTGTTTTTAATGTTCTAGGTATCTAGCCAATCATTTTCCTTGTCATTTTGATATTAACAAGAGTATTGAGGGTCGCCTATGTGTCAAGGAGTGAGAATCAAAAGTGTACAAGTCCTTCCATTCATTTTAGTTTGACCTTCAGAGTCTTGCCAATGGCCTGGTTCCGGGAGTAGAAGGACTCTCAAAACTCATCAAAGGTATATCATAGGTAAAGATATTAGCTGTTGCTGCTGCCTGTCTAAACAGGAAGCTTTGTAAGAAAACGATTGCAAACAAACCACTGAACGGGTGGGGGTTAGAACCCATGGATGAATCTTATTGTAAGCCACTGGCCCGGAGTTTTATGACTCGCCTGCCATGGGTTCTAACCCCACCCATTCAGTGGTTAGTTTTGCAAGGACTTGAGTAGTTAACTCTGAAGGTACTTGGGGGATGATGACATTTCACATGTGGAAAAGTTTCTTCAGTCTTTGAAGAAGTCTGTCCACAAGTAAAATGCCTCAATGAAGTTTCTCTCTGCAGTTGTATCTTTTTCATTGTATGTCGACTTTGCACCATTTGTCTCCATCTGAAGGTGCCATACAGGTGGTGCACACCTGGTAGGGTAGACGGTGGTGTCCATGGGAAGTCACATCAGACGAGCCTGGCCCAAGGCCGGTCTTCTGGGAGTAGAAAAACTCTCAGAACTCATCAAAGGTATATAAAGTACAACAGTGGACGGAAATAAATGGTATAAAATACCGACACAATGGAAAAATAAACACATAAGCAGTATAATGTGATCCTTTATTGACAACGTTTCGCCCACGCAGTGGGCTTTATCGAGTCACAGACAGATCTACCTGGAAAATGAGCAACATGGAGATATATATAGGGTACAGTCAGGTGGAGAATGCTGGGTCAGGTGGAGAAAGCTGCATGTGAGTCTTAAAAGTAGTGTAGAACCTATATATGGAACATTTGGAAGCCGAACGATTTTCCACTATTATTCCCTCTTCTGTCACCTGGCTTCGTTATGTTGACGACATTCTCATCATAACTCCCAGACGCTTCAACGTTCAAGCTCTCCAACACGAACTCAACCAGGTTGAGCCATCAATCCAGTTTACACTAGAAGAAGAAGTCGACAACACTCTTCCTTTCCTTGATGTTCTTCTCTGCAAAGCTGACCATGAACTTCGTTTTAAAGTCTATCGAAAACCTACCAATCAACACGATCTTCTCCACTTCTACTCTCACCACGACACCAAAATTAAACGTGGTGTAATTATAGGCTTTTTCCTGCGCGCACTCAGAATCTGCAGCAGTGAGTTCCTTGAAGAAGAATGCTCCCTCATTGAACAAGTTTTTCCAAACTTCACTATCCTCGTCACTTCATTAGAGACTGCAGACGACGGGCATTAAACATCTTCAACACACCCAGAGAAGACACTGCTGAGAAGAGATACATAGTCCTTCCCACCAACTCCATTTCCAAACAAGTTTCCAACATTTTTCTAAGACCTCATTCCCAGTATCCACCTCCACATCCACCACCATTAAGGACATTACCAGTAACAGACAGGAAAAGCTTCAATCCACGGCAGGGGTATACACAATCCCTTGTAATGGCTGCAGCAAATTATACGTTGGCGAAACATCCAGAGACCTACAAACACGCATTTCAGAACACCAGTACGCAGGCAGATCTGACGACTCAAGAAATGCCTGTGTTCAACACCGAAATTTACACAACCATTTAATCAACTACAGAAACGCAAGACTCATCGCCAGAAGACAACACGCAATACCGAAGAATCCTAGAATCATCACTCATCTGTATATCCAACAACTTCAACCAGAACAACGGCTTCTACAACATAGCTGAACCTATTGCCAAGAAACTTCTTCAACGCTATCCCACCTAGAACTCAAGAATGGTACACTGCAGGTCCTTTAAGTCACACTATGTTTTCAACTATCACACTACTTTTAAGACTCACATGCAGCTTTCTCCACCTGACCCAGCATTCTCCACCTGACTGTACCCTATATATATCTCCATGTTGCTCATTTTCCAGGTAGATCTGTCTGTGACTCGATAAAGCCCACTGCGTGGGCGAAACGTTGTCAATAAAGGATCACATTATACTGCTTATGTGTTTATTTTTCCACAACAGTGGACCCTCGGTTTTCGTACAGCTCCCAACTCGAACAATTATGTAAGTGTATTTTTGTAAGTGCTTTTGTAAGTGTATTTTTGGGGGTCTGAAACAACTAATCTAATTTACATTCGTCCTTATGGGAACAAATTCATTCAGTAACGGCACTCGAACAACATTCTGGAAAGAATTATCGACGAAAACCGAGGATCCACTGTATATACTGTTAGTGTCAGTGGTGGGCACTATTCATTTCAGGTCAGTGGATTCTTTTATTCTGAAGGAGGCCTTCTCCTTTGTTTCTCTATTATGTTTTCTGAACTGCCTCACCTCCTGTTGTCGTGGGGGTTCGACTACTGACACTGTATCTTTTGTTACAACAATTTTTCCTCTGGACTCATGTACAGTGACAGACTGTCCTGGGACCTGGGAATCTGACCTGAACTTGTCAGTTTCTTAAGACTGGCTTTAGTGAAGCTTGGACTTCTCTCTATAGTACATCCTCCCTCTTCTCACCCCTGAAGGATGCTTCCAGGGGTCAATGCACCCTTCAGTCTGGTCCCAAACCAGGTCTGATGGATCAAGGTTTGATCGACCAGGCTGTTACTGCTGGCCACATGCAGTCCAGCATACAAACCACAGCCTGATTTCTCCATCCACACGATAACATTTTACAGGCCATCGTGAAACTCAAATTCGCTTTAGCTCTTACACTATGATTCCCTCTACTCTCAGTCATAATTTTGATATACACTCAGTAGCCACTTTACTAGGTAAACCTGTACACCTCATTAGTACAAATATTTAATCAGCCAATCACATGGCAGCACCTCAGTGCCTAGAATCTTGTAGACATGGTTAAGAGGGTCAGTTGTTATTCAGACCAATCATCAGAATGGGGAAGAAATGTGATCTAAGTGACTGATCATGGAATGATTGTTGGTGACAGATGGGGTGGTTTGAGTACCTCAGAAACTGCTGATCTGGAGTTGCAGTGAGCGGCAATTCTGTGGGCGAAAATGCTGTGATAATGAGAGAGGTCAGAGGAGAATGGCCAGACTGGTTCAAGCTGACAGGAAGGTGACAGTAACTCAAATAACCAAGTGTTACAACAGTGGTTTGCAGGAGAGCATCTCTGAACACACAACACATTGAACCTTGAAGTGGATGGGTGACAGCAGTAGAACACCACACAGGGTTTCACACCTATCAGCTAAGAACAGAAAACTGAGGCTACAGTTGAAGATTGGAAAAAAACTGCCTGGCCTGGCAAATCATGATTTCTGCTGCAACATGCAGATGAAAGGGTCAGAATTTAGTGCAAACCTGTGGGTGGTGAAACGGGAGATTTACAGCATCAATGTTCAGTCATCACATCTACAGCAACTGCATGATGCTATCATGACAACATGAACCAGGATCTCTCAGGAATGTTTCTGGCACCTTGTTGAATCATACCACCTAAAATTCAGGTTGTACTAGAAGGTTGTACCTAATAAAGTGGCCACTGAGTGTATGTTGCTCTCTTCTTCACTGCAGTCTAAAGAAGACTTTCCCGAGCTCTGCCATCTCTCCAAAATATCTTTTGTCCACTACTTGGACAAAATTCTTTGCACTTTAGGCCACAAAGCTTGAGGAATTACACATACAGTGGACCCTCGGTTAACGAATACCCCGGAAATCGTGCAATTATGTAAGTATAATTTTGTAAGTTCTTGTGGAAGTGTATTTTTGGGGGTCTGAAATAGACTAACCTACGTGAAATTTTTCCTTAAGGGAGTAAATTCGTTCGGTAATGGCACTTGAGCAGACTTCAGGAGTGAAGTTTTTACGAAACTCGGGGGTCCACTGTATTCGACATCTGGGTATCTTTATTTGTAGATGTTTCGCCCACCAGTGGCTTTATCAGTACAATACAAGGACGTACTGTGAAGAAATATATACTAAAGGTTAAGTAATCAGTCCTTCATCTTTTGTATATAGTTGTACTGTCTTCCATTCATGTCCTTGAATTTATATTGATAAAGTCACTGGAGGGCGAAACGTCTACAATAGATACCCAGATGTTGCACATGTGTCTTAATTTTCATCTATTGGTCATAATCATAACCATAATTTTTAAAGTGGTGGAGTGGTGAGCCAGTGGAAGGCCTCGGTCAGATGACCAAAAGCTCCAGCTGTGGGTCATCATGCACAATAGATAAGGTTCGTCAGGAAACAGGACAAGTGTTTCCTGACGCTGGTCTTAGATATATGATGACCCACAGCTGGAGCTTTTGGTCATCTGACCGAGGCCTTCCACTGGCTCACCACTTTAAAAATTATGGTTATGATTATAATCAATAGAATTCTTATTAAAAAAAATAGAAATGAGACAGTTGTCCTCCAACACACGTTTGTCTACCTGTTCCATTTTCTAGAGGATGTACAAGTGATTTGTACCATCTGACCTCCATAAAGACACACACAATGCTTATGTGGCAAAGCTCACATTTGATGGTCATTACCTCCCCTCGAGTGTTGCCAGTACTGTCGCTTTACCCAACAAGCAAAGGACTGCAAGTTACATGTTAAATGGCTTGCCAAATGTACTGCCTTTTACATGCCAAATGTACTGTCTTTTACATGCCAAATGTACTGCCTTTTACATGCCCAATGTACTGTCTTTTACATGCTAAATCCTCTTCAAGGGGGGGCTCCTTGGCGTGGGGAAGAGGCTCATGGTCTGAGGAATTAGACCTTTTGGCCTTCTTCCTCAGACCGAACCTAATTACCCCCAATCCCCCTCCCCTATCCCATCTCCTCCATCCTCCCTTTTTTCCCTTTCCTCCTCTTCCTCCTCATCCCTCCCTTATTTCATTCCCATTTTTACTCTGGGAGCTTCTCTCCACAGGCATTCTAGTTCCTAGGTAGGGGGAAGGGTATCGTGGTCCATCCCATTCCGTTGAGGTCCTTGGCGGTGGTGTAGTTTGCCGTGGAATCTGGATCGCCTGGGGATGTCCCGATCCCTCTCCGGTCTCCCGGGGGGTGGCCTTGGGTATCTTTCGGGCGACGGGTGTATCTCTGGAGGCTACCTTTCGGATTCCGGGGGTGGTGGCCAATGGCGGTATGCTTTGTGGCGGATATCCAGCCGCCCTCTCTTTTGTCCTCCGAGGTGGTTCGGTGGATGTGAGGTTGCTATCCTGGATTGCTGGTTTACTGGCATGAAGGGTAGGGTATGGCACGGGTTCCATGCAGCATCTGCACTACTTGCGGTGTTGAGGTCCTCTTGGGTGCGGAGGGGGATTTACGCCCCTTTCATTCCTCCTAGGAGCTATTCCTCCACGTTCCCCCCTTTTTTTATTCTTTTTTTTATTTTTATTTTTTTTTTCTTCTTTTTTTTTTCTTAAAAACAAAAAGAAAGAGGTAACCTAAAAAT